>BQNB010018984.1:0-67491 GCA_026074375.1 Tanacetum coccineum | reverse complement strand
GTCAAGGTCTAACTTGAGATTCAACTCACGGATACGAGTAGTATTACAGAATAGAATATTTTCACGCCAAGCTTTAAGGTGTTTTTTCAAGGTTTGTAACTTATGTTTTAGAATGAAGGTGGGGCGGATGGTGTTTTTGTTTAACATGGTGTTGGGGTTGTCAGTTCGGTTGTGCCAAGCAAGGGACCAAATGGTGGGGAAGTCACCATTAAGGAGCCATGAGCTGAAATTTTTTAAGGGAATAGGACCATAGTCAACGGAGTGAGTTTTGAGGACAAGAGGACATTGATCCAAAAGTTGTTGATGGAGGGCTCAAACTTGTGCATTTGGCCATTTGGTAATGAAGTGATGTGATACCAAAATGCGGTCAATTAGCTAAGCTTAGTACCATATTTATTCATTCTAGTGAATTTTCTCCCACTCATTGGGATATCGAAAAGCTCGGCTCTATTAATAAACTCGTTGAATGAAGAAGCACTATGTTTTCAAAAAATAGTTCCCACTCTTGTTCACAACGAACCTCATTGAAGTCTCTGAGGACAATAAACACACCATTCTAGTTGTTAACAAAGTTGGTAATTTTGTTCCAAATAGATCTTTTAGAGTCGAGCTCTTGAGGGGCATATACAACAATCATCAAACAATCCATCCTAATGTTTTGCCATTTTCCAAAAATGGCAATGAACCCACTTTCGTTGTCAATTATTTTTTGCTTTTTGAACAATGAAGCGTCCCATATAGCAATAATACCACCCCAACTATCATTTAATTTTTTAATGACAAAGGCACAATTTGGATCTCCCCATAACGAGTGAATGAATCTGTGATCATCGCGGATAGATTTTGATTCTTGTATACCGAGAAAGTGAAGGTGGTTTTCTTGCCGAAGTTTACGCATCACTTTTATTTTTGGAGAGATGCCAATTCTTGTATACCGAGAAAAGATAGAAAATAAGTGGCTGCCAAAAACAAATATATAGACTATTATGGGCCTGTTTGGCTGGAGCTTTTTTGAAGCTTTTTGTTACAAAAATAATCTCTTTTTGTTTGAATGCATTAACTTTAAGCTTTTATTTTAAACAAGTAACTTCTAAATAAAAAGCTGATTGATGAAGCTTTTAAAATTGTTAGGAGCTGTTAAGTCTGTCCCTTCAACCATAATATAATCTATTTAAATATGTCATTTTAAGTTATTTTACATCTTATAATTACTGTCAACAGCTAATTTTACCAAACATTTTTATTGAAAAATATTACAGCTTGTAGTTCATCTTAACAGCTTTACATTTTACAGCTTACAGCTAATTTTGCCAAACATACCCTATATTTATTATTTTCACATCTGTTTATCTCCACAAACCTCAGTCTTTTCGTCGACTTATTCTTCTTTCCAGAATTTTCTCATACGCCAAAACCTTTCTTAACTTTTAATTACCTGCCACTGGCATCCAGATTTGAGATCAACCAGCCTGTAAAGAGTGTCATTGAGGTTTTACGTTTACGTACATTATGAAGGTCTTGTCTGAAGGTCCCGTCTTCCTATGTGCAGTGGGTTTAAGACCATTCAACCTTTAAGTGTCACTTATAGCCCTGCATCAGTTAAGCTGTTTATGCAGCATCTTTCTGTTAAATATTTAAGTAGTATTTTTTTGGACTTTCGGAATCTTATCCAACAAGGATGTGATTGGAAGCTAAGTTTTATGGCTTATAGTCGGGATTAGAGAACAAGTTTGAAGGTTGAATCAAATGATGTTAGATTTTAACTGAACCTTGAACTACATGCTCTATACTGTGCAATCTTTCTTACATGTATGCCAATGCATTTCTATAAATTGAATGAAAAGAGTAATTAGCCCAGCATGCAACAGGATTATGAGTTTATGACATCTGATTAGTAAGATAGTGTTTGCCATATTATACTTCCACTTTTGGGTTGTTTTGGCTGGCATACATTATTCTTGCACAGTTCTTGTTTGAGTGTATGACAGAAGCAAAAATTAACTGGTTTTTCATCCTCAATTGATCAACAAGTGTTATTTTATGCAGGGCTCAGCTTACAACAGCACTGGCTTGATGATATCTTCAAAGCTGCCTAGATTCTCTGACAAGTATACACTTACGATAGCCAGTGCGGATCCTAAATCTATTTCTGCAAAGCCAACCGTGGAGTTCACCAAAAGTGTTACCAAATGGTCTCTCTCTCACACCTTGCGCCTGTACCTCATGCAATTAATATAGAGCAACCACCGGTTAGCCCTTTGTCACATTTAATTATTTATTTGGCTCCCTGTCTTTGCAGGTTCACAAAGGATGGAGTATTGGTGGAAGGCCTATTCTGGAAAGATGTGGAAGGCCTCGTAAATGACTATAACAAAGAAAGTAAGAAAAGTAAGTGAGTTCAAGCTTCATAATACTAGAAAATGGCTGTAGGGATACTACCCGCGACACAGAGAAGTAGTAATGTTGCTAATTGAAAATGAGGCTTTTTTTATTTTCATGGATTTTGAACTTAGATATATGGATTCATTACTCCGGAATAGAACAATACCTTCTTTTATATTTCTTGGGTGGATTTTTTCTTTAGCACAATACATGCTCTTAATCAATGCATAAAGGGCATTTTCCTTTTTAGATCAGCACATAGATGTGCATTGACATACGAAGAAAACTGTCCCAAACTTACTGGGCCAACAAATAGAAAGGAGAACCACCAGTTATCCTGTAAATTCTAGAGTGTTTCGATCCATATGGTTATGAATTAGTTTGTGGGGTGTGCTTCATCTCTAACAAGGTCGAACAAGTTAAACGTGTCGAAAGTGACCCAAAATGAATCTTTATTGCATGCAACTTTTTTCTTGTGTGCGGGAAACAATGGTTTCCGACTAGCGAGTTTGAACCCACCACCAAATAGATGCGTACAACTTCCTAAATCTTGATTTAAAAAGCTAGATTAATTGTGTAAATAAAGTTTCTGATCATGTTTAACACAATTTTATGCAAGTTCTCTTGATAATATCTATGTTGCAAAAAAAAATGCTAGGCGTTAGTCGGGCAGTCGATCACTTTTGAGACACAATTCGTTTAGGCGTTGCTTAAGTGGATTGGAATTTTATATATTTTTATTATTACTAATATTTATGTTTGCTTTTGGTTAAGTTTTGGTCAGTTTAATTGAATCCTGCCAAGTTATTCGTCGGGCCTATTGTGTAAGTCACTTAATGAGCTTTCACTCAGTTAAATTAAAGGGTTTTTTTAATAAAGTGTAATTTTTCTTTTTATTTTCTAGCCATCATCTGATCATCTTCCCTTCTCCTTATCTACAACAATTACGTCACACAATTTAGAAACAAGATCTGACCAATTAAAAGAAAAAGCCTAATTTAAAATCTTAAAACCGTGTCGACCAGCGTTGACCACCATTAAACGTTGTATTGACCGCCGTTGACCATTTTTTAGCCGCCTAGGATAAAATTGAGGCCGCCTCAACGTTTAGGCAGCTGCCTATACCACTTTTTACAACGTTGCTGGATAATATTTTTTTCCTAATAAGAACTCAATGGTTAACTTGTTTTTGTCCGTTACAGTTTCCAGCTAGATATAAGGCTGGTTTAGATTTGGAATAAATTAATACCGACATAAATCATCATTTGTAAATTAAGTTGAAAGTTACAAATGTTTGATCTTTAAATAATAGTGCACCTTTGAGGAATATTTTGACTTTGTTCTTTAGTGTTGAAAACAACTCTTTAGAGGAGAGTGGTGGTGTTATGGCTTCGTGCCAAGCCATGGCGCGAGATTGAGCCATGACGCATCACTTCGTGGTTCGCGCCAAACACTCTCGCGTCGTGGCTAACAGCCCACGCGATCGATAATTTTTTATATTTAAAATAGCCGTTGGGGGAGCGGATATTTGAAAAAAATACCCCCAAAACTCTATTTTTACCCCTTTAAAAATTCTATAAATACCCCATTTATATTTTATAACTCCACACACAATTTCTATACCAATTCTCTCATCTTTCACTCAAAATAATGAATCCCAACCCGAATTGGATTTTCGGTATGCTTACCGACCCAACCAACCAAATTCCGGGGTCGTCTTCGAATCCGGGCGGTTTTTATGTGTTTCATGACGTTTGTTCATTACTAAAAATAAAAATGTGTAACTTGACAATGACTTTCGTTTAGTTTTTAAAAAGCAATGTCCTTTTGAGAAATAACAATTTTGTTTAAAAAAAGGCTCATACGATGCTTGTTTTGTTTTCTTTCTGTTAGGTGTTTTGTAAAATTATACTACTCTAGAATATTTCTAAGCGAAAGCTATATTGTTTATTTCCTTATCTTTTCCAAATTCATAGAAATTTTTCGAAACCACGAATATTTCAATAGTCGATTTGTATTCTTTCATGTTGGTCATGGGACTGGTCGACGACACCATCAAAAGTCGACTACCTTTTCTTTTTTCCCTCAATCTTTGATAAATTTAATATGACAATTTATAATTAAAGAGAGCTTTAATTAATCAGATCTCAAATATCTTAAACGAACACACAGAAGCCAAAAGAAATACAAATGTGAATTTAATTTGACGTTTTCTGCAATCATTTTACACTAGTAAACTGTAACCGTAACTAATTTATCGAGCACCATGATAAGAATAAAAGTTTGCTTATAATATAAGATCCTACATCATTTTGCGTCTGAATCTCAGCTAATTCCGTCACACAAATCTATATTACATCGCATAAGTTGCTATCAACGTTGTACAAAAAGACTAATTTTACTCCATGCGTCTCAAATTAATAGTCCATTTTTCTTTTCGAGATGTCTCAATCTAGTTGTACACTACTATATATTAATAGAGACGTTTGATAGGATTTACTATATTATTATTACAACTTTAAATAAGATATTAATTAGGCTATTTTGGTACATAAGATTATAAAGAGATTATTATTATTTTTTGAAAAAAATAAGCTATTTATAATATAATCTTCGTTTGGCAGACAAATTCATAAGAGATTATAAAAATAATAATCTCCCATAATCTCAGAAAATCAAATGCTACTTCTATAAAAATAATCTCTTTTCATAATCTCCATCTACAGCTTCATTTTCAGTTCCAACAACAATTACTTTTGCCAAACACCCTTAATGAATTAAAGTTAAATTTTCATTCTGAAAAAAAAAATATACACTCTCCGTCTTAAAATTATTGTTCATCCGACAAAAAGCACACATTTAAAAAAAACATAATTATTCGTGACAGAGACACCGTTGAAAAATGAAAAACAATAAAATAATGACCTTTAAAAACCAAATAGTCGGCTGGTTAATGACGTGTCACATCTCTCACCCACGGGCACACAGGAGGACCCCACTGATGCTGATCTGGTACACCGTCAGCATGGCCCCCCACCCGGACTCCAATCCCACACTCAAATCCACTTAACCCCCACTTTTTGAAATCCGTCACCTTTCATTATTTCATATAAACATCTTCACATCATCAAACCCTTATCTCCGTTGTTTCCATCTTCACCATTTATTTATTCATTATTATATCATTTTAATAAAAAAAAATAATCATCCAATCCAATCAATTAGATCTAATTTAGGGTTTCATTACTTTATTAAAATCAATCAATCGATTAATAATACGAATATGAATATGAATAATAATAAGAACAATAATCATCATGATGCTGACGTGGAAGAGGAGGATTTGATGATGGATATTGATGAGAAGACGGTTATGAAGTGGTTACACGCGCTTGATATGCAGGTGATGGGCGCGTGTCGTGCAGATGAACGATTAAAGCCTATGCTTAAGCTGAATGTGTCTAGTGGTGTGGCTGAAGATCGATTATTGTCTCATTTAAGTCAGGTTGTTATTGATAGTTAGTTGATTTGTTTGGATGATTTATTTAGTAAGTCGAAAACTCGAAATATTGTTTTGTTTATTGATTGTGTTTATTGTGACAGCATTTTGAGCCGTCGGAAGTTGGATTGCTTGCGAGGTGTTTGTGTGTTCCGCTTGTGTCGGTTCGCATTGGGAGGATTGACAAACGAGGGACGCTTTTCGTTCCGAATACTGCAAGGTAGTTATATTTTGAATTGGCGTAGTATACGGTTGGGTTAATCTAGCTTAAGTTAGGATTTGTGCAGTTTTTTAGCTGGCGAATATCAGGGGTTTAGGTCTCGCATACTTTTGCCGCTTATTAGGACTTAAACGAACTTAGTGTATAACCGTTTACTTTGACGGGAATTAGTCATATGGCCTTTTAGGATTTCTTAGCGTTTGACGAACTGGCATATAACATGTTTTGTGATGTTTTGGTTATGTGTATCTAGTCTGAATGTATAAGGCATTGTCACATGTATTCCGTTTTTTGAGTCTAGGACATATGGTACCTTTCTGATCCCTATAGTTGTTAGGGTAAAATTCGAGTACCTTGTATATCATCCGCAGACAAATATGTGTAGCTAACCACCTTATGGTTGGTAATGCGTACTGCATACCATTTGGCCGTTTTGTTGAAATCCGTGGCTTGGATTCACATAGCTAGCTGGTGTAGTTGACACAGGCAGGTAACCACGAAGGTTGGTGGTCCGGCGTGGCTAATAAATTGGTCGGGTTATGGTCACTCAATGTTTTTACAGTATTGGTTGGCTGTTAAAATATCTACTGCAGGTCTTTAGTCACATTGTAGGGATATCTATTACTAACATACTTCAGTACTTCAGTTTATGTTACGATATGTTTTTCCTGTGTGTGGAAATCATGCATTCTATCATAATAAATATTTAATTACTTGGTGTCCTTGTGATCTAGCATGTTTGGTAGTTCTCCGTATGTTAGTAACATATGCTCTCATATAATTACTGGCATTCGTTAAAGCAATTAATAAGTAGAAGTTGTAGGCCCATGCATATCAGCTTATTAATAGTGTGATATGTTCATCCTTCCAAATAAATGTATCTTTTCATTGTAGGTAACTGGGCGTGTTCTATTATGATCTCTGAATTAAGAAGAAGTAAAGGTAGAGTAATGCTCTTGTATTGTATATACTATGTTCTTACACTTATGCTATGTCTGTATGTATCCTGGATTCCTGTATTATGTTAATCATGTCTCTTAATTGTCATCTGGATGGATCTTTAAGGCATCATTGTTTGTTTCTTTGACTTAACAACCATTTTTGCTTCATTTTCTGTGTTTCATTAATGCACAAAGACATGATATTATGTCCAGAAAGTGTACTTTCTTGATACTTGTTTGTTCTTGCTTTATAATCTTTAAAAAAGGCTCTCATTAACCATCCTTTTTTTCTTCGGATGTGTGAATGCTATATATGCTCAATACTGCTTCTACTGTTTATTATGTGTAACATTAGAATTAGACCACCAGTGCCATTGTTATCGGAATTACTATTGTCATGATTGATTCAAGCCTTTGACCATTTGTCTGCATGTGTCATGCTTTTTGGAATTCTAAGATGAGAAGCAATGCACAGCTGCTTTTGTTAACTGAAATATGTGTATATATTATTAGATTTTATAGCATACTCTGTCCACTATTCAGTTTGAATGCTTTGGATCATTTTTTAGTTGAACTGCTCCTGTCTGATCTAACATGTCGATTGACTGGGTGATACTAACATGTTATGTACATCCCTTGATCATTGAAATAATTGAAGTTACGGTGTCACATGAAAAATTGATGGCTGTCTTTAGAACAAATAAGATTGATAATCTCTCTTTTTAGAAGGGGTTTTATGTTTGTTACAACTCTTGTCCCTCAATTCTTTGCTTTAAGAGCAATAAAATTAAATACAAACACGAAAAACTGGTACAACCAGAATTATAGAACCTGTGTGTGTATGAACAAATCAATATCGAGAGAAGGTAACTTAAGTTTTTACATTTTATAAAGTAGTAGTTGCTAAGATGAGTTTGGAGTTACTTTTTTTTGGAAGGATTCAAAAAAGGATCAGTTTGGAGTTCTCTGTATAATTGGGGTATTTATGTAGTGGGGTTGCTACTCTTATCTCCGAATATGTTGGCCATATGTGTGGTTTTGTTTATTTTGTCGATTTTGATACATACCATTTGTTGCATTTGAACAGGGGAAACTTAACCCTATCACTCTTGCCAACATCTGATCTGCGCATATCCTTTCTTGGAGATAATGGTCATGTAGAGCGTCTTGTAACGTTGAGAAACATCTCTGACTGCTCATCTGTCACAATTGAGGGAATATCTGCTGATAATTCGGGTCGATCTTTTATGATTAGGGTTCCTAGTACTGAACCTTTTTACTTTTGGTGCTCAGAGAAGTCCAGTCTGCTGGGCAATGAGTTGCTTGATAAGGTAGATATCATTTTTAGTAAATGGCATGCAAATGTTGTTTCTCTCACAGACATATTACAAATATATACTGATTTGCTGCATGCCCTGTTTTTAGATGAAGAATTTACTTGATACGAAGCCTTCCCTAGCTGATTTAACTGGAATTAGTGTTTCTCGTCTTGAATGTTTTGTGACTCTTCTTTGTACTTATCTTGTTGGGTCAAATACTCAAGTGAATAATATTAAAGTTGTGTCCTCTTGAACCACCTCTTCTGGGAAAAGTTCACAATTGTCATCCTTAGCATCCAAGTGTTCACGTGGTCGGAGCTATAGTGTTCAAGGTAGCCTAAGCCCGAGGCCAAGCTCTTTCAAAGAAGGGCCACCCCGAGGCCAAGCTCTTTTAAAACACGTTGTTAGGGAGAAATACAGGCGAAAGGTGGAGGCAGGAAGTTCTTCAGGTGTTGAAAATCTTGAAAGCCTTTCTATTTCTACTCCAAGTTCTACCAGAACATCTACTTCAGATCAGTCGTGTGAAGCCAAGAGCCAGGAATCATCTATCGATACCCACATATTCCCTTTAGTAATAGGGTTGGAAGTTGGTTTCGCTGAGAAAACGGCAGACAGGGCGTCACTAAGCTCAACACCTCCAGTTCCTCCCTTTTCTCCATACTATTGCTGGTGTCCTCCTGTTGCTTCCGCTCTCCAATACACAGTGGCACCTACACAGATGATGCCCATGTCAATGACCGAGTCGTTCACTTTACCACCCCTTTCTTCTCTTCTCGCAGGTTCAGCTCCTAGATCGTCATCTGGTCTTCTAACACCGAAACAAACTCTAAATCTGGATGAAATCCCACCTTTCCTGCCTGAACCATTGGTTAGGTTACCCCTATCTATGCCCACTTCCCAACAGATCCCAATTTTCACTCCTTTTATGACTGATCCTATAGTGCACATCCCTGTCATGGACATTTGCTCGTCAGGTCAAGCATACCTCATGAGTGCTGGGCCGGCAATGAATGTCACCATTCCGCCACTTCACCAGGCACTTGTGACCCCATTAATCCAGGAAACTGACTTCATGGCTGAGAAGAGTGCAAGAGATACACTAAGGCTACTAATCAGCGGATCAAGTCAACTCCCCACGGTTATAGCCAATGTTGATGGGAAGCAAAACGTATTTGCAGCTGGAAGCAGGGGTTTGTATGGGGGAGCTACAGACGTGAATCATGCTATTGCCAACAGCATTGCTGCTATGGGCTTGGTTTCACTGAGTGAGATCCAGTGGTGTTATTATGAGGAGGTGACCAAGGTGATTTAGTCGACCTCCTTGGTGAGACGGTAGACTCTGGTGGAATTTGTTTCAGCGACAATTCAAAATATATAGATTCTGCGGCAGGGAAAAGCCAGTAATATGAAGCCAGTTGTCTTGGCTTCTGTAGATGCTTGTTTTGTATTTGAAGATGAAAAAAGAAATGTAGATATATCTTGTTTGTAGTAGTTTTTTGGGTGCAAATGATTTGTAACTAAACTGCAAAAGCATAATAGCAGTTGTCCACCTCATCAGCTGCTGTTCATAATCAAAAAGTTGTATTCAATCGATAGTTCGTTTGACCTCGTGTTTGCATTCAGTATGAGCTTACAGATCTCGGCCTACGAATAATCTAACAGACATTTTTCCAAATCACAGTGGTTGAATAATTGTTGAAAACCGACCAAAATCGTTTTGGTGGTTGACAGTTTGGCTGAATTTTATTCATTTTTGGTAATTGTTACAGCATTAACAGTGATGTTAAAAGTATACGTTCGATATAAAATTCAAATTGACTCATTATATATGTTCAAGCATCTTTATCAACTATCTTTGGTTGAACTACTCAAAATTTGACATAAGAGTACTACTATTACTTCAACATGGTATGGTGATCACAGAGGATCTCAAAAGATCTGTATACATTACCATTTACTTGGGCCAATATTTTACTATTACACATTTTAGGTTTTAAACGGCGTAGTTTTTTTTTTGACCCATTTCACCATTCATCATAAACACTGTAGCACTGCTACAGTGCTACAGTGCTGGCCAAAAAGCTCAAAAAATTTAGCCTAAAAATTTGGGCCGGCCCAATTAGTTTTTTTTTTAAATTTGTCGGCACAAAATAGGGAGGAAAAAAATGTTACAAAAGTACCGACGCATTCAGATAAAAAAATATCCGCGGTAACATTTCCGAATTGACTTAAACAGGCCCAAAATTTTGGGCCGGCCCAATTATAAAAAAATACCCGCGGTAACATTTCCGAATTGACTATACTGAAAAAGTAAACCCGCACTATTAAATATGAGACCGACAAAATAAACTCGCACAAAATTAAAGGAAAAAAAAAGAATTAATGACACGCAACAACGCGCGAAAAATTAGTGCCCCGCAGTAACGTGCAGGAAAAAATAAACTTACACTATTAAACATAAAAAAACGCGCGAAAAAACAAATAAAAATAAATAAATAACACATTTCACAAGTAAAACTACGTCGTTTTGGCACTGCTACAGTGCTTAAAATGAACAGTGCTACAGTAGCGCTACAGTACCCCGGCCCAATGGGCTCGGTTATTGTTCATCGGCCAAAAAAAAAAAAAACTTTATTATCCCCCTCCTCTTTTTTGGCCAAAAATAAGATTTTTTTTTTACAGGAAGTACTCTCATCTTTAACTATTTACGACTTTCTATCGGCCTGGGCAAAAAAAAAACGCGCGATTGTCATTTTATATAAGAACAAAAACAAACTATTAAACATGAGACCGAAAAAATAAACCAAAAAAAAATAAAATTAATGCCTCACAACAATGCGCGAAAAATTAACGCCCGCAGCAACGCACGGTTAATCTTGCTTGTTTTATACACGATGCAATCTTAGAATTATTTGGAAGCAACATTAAAAAAATGTTTTTTCAAGTCATTTAATAGTTTAGTTAGTTGTGCTAATATCGTTTGTTGGAATGTCGTAACAAAAGAGAAAAATCATTGCACGCGCTACAAGAGCATTTCTTTAATTTTTAGTGATCAGTAAAGTGCAAAGATTTCTTAAAAGTCCATTTTAAATCTATGGCTCAAACTTTGTTCAATACCATCTATTCGTTAGTAAAAATGAGTCATTGTTAAGGATAAACGGTGCAAATATTTTATCAGTTAAAGGAAGAAAATGTTGTCACGTGAAGGATGCGAGACGGAATTTGGGGCAAACCACAGGGATGTATCTTTGCCTCATTTTTTCCCCTTATCCGATTAAAATATTTGCACTAATTAAATAAGACGCACATATAATCCGCAAGACTAACCCTTATAAAAAACGCCTAATTTAGCCTAAAAGCCAATAACAAAAGACATCCAACCTTCGGTTTAGTTAGATTGGTTTTATTTGATTTGACAGACAAAAATCGTTGGAAAGAATAGAAATTCTCTAGTAGTCAATACCTTAACTTAAATTATCAACTAATTGGTTTATTGTGCGCATATAAAGGTTAAAATTGATATACGGCAATATAAAGAGATTAACCCTTATATAAGTTTTTGATCACCAAAATAATTTCTCTATTAATCGTGATATTTTAACTACCCTTTCTAGACAAACATATTTCCTTAGTATTCTTATTAGATCCTTGCCTTTTTATCATTCCCATAGCTTGTTTTAGAATGGTCTTACCTTAGAATTATTTTCCTTTCTTGCTTTTATATAATATCTTGTCTTTTAATTCAAAACAAACCAAAAAATGAGATATCTAAAACATAAACAACAAACTTTTGACGCGATTTTCAAATTCATTCTTCATCGAGGATAAGACTCCGAAAGATTTGATCTTTACTTTTCCTAAGGTAGTTATCCTATCTACTTGGGAATATAAAATTATAACCGAACGTCTACGGCGAATCAGGTAACTAGGATGAACATGATGAATTTTTTTAAAAACAAAACAATCAAAGAGAAAATTAAAGAAGATGAAGACGAGGTCATTTTAGTTTGACAAAGAACGAAATTGGATACAAGGCTTCCCTACATGGAGGCCGCCTACTACAGACGAAACATACAATTTGACCAAACCACAAAAACGATTTTCGCAATTTACTCTTAAATTGAGGAAGAATTGCAAGTTTTAGATACAAATGACAACATTTATCTAAACCATAAAACCAATATACGTGCTAATGATGTTTACGGGGTGGTTCAGTTCGGTTAGTTGGAAGATTTATATTATCCGTTACGATGCGGGTCATTCATTTTATTACCTAAAATCGAACCGCACTAGGCGGGTAACCGGACATGCATGGTAGCCGAAATGAGCGGTGATCCGTGGTTCGGGTCATGGTTAACCATTTTAGACGTGTAATCGAGTGTAACGTATTTACAATAACGTGTTTTGGAACCTAAAATGTCTTTTTATTGAAATTAAATAACATTAAATAGATTAAAGTCATATTGAAGTTATTCGGTTACAATAATTGCATTTAAATAAACTTACATAACATATTAACAAAAAGTATTTTTACCAAAGGGCTTGTGTCCCAATGGTACACCTTGATGTGTGAGAAACTCTCCAACCAAATGGTTACAGGTTCAAATCCTGCATACGACATGTGAGTTGTATAGATATTATGAGATAGTTAGCTGTCGTTCTAAAAAAAAGTATTTATTCGACATTTATAATTTACGAACACCTTAAACAATTTTCACACATAAGCTAATGTTTAAATTAGGAACAAAAAAGTCTATATAAAATAAAGGTAGGGCAATAATAGAATCAAATCTTCAATTATTTGAATATTTTGTTATAAACCTTCATGTATATTATACACGCTTGAGTTCGGTTAACCCGAAATATCTAGAAATAAAAACCGAAACTGAACCATGATAAGCATGTTTTTCGGTTTCAGTTTTTTCGGTTTTGGTATCTATGATTACGGGTTTTTTTCGCTTTTGGATTAATCGATTCGGCTCGGTTTATCGGTTTCTCGGGTCGCTTATAGATGGTGTAGTACCTCACTTGGACTAAAAAATCTATCGGCATAAAAGTAACCAATCAATTGAGGATAATGGATGAAAAAGCCTATGCATTTTATAAGTATAAAACAAACGAAAATAGATAAGTGAGAGTGATTGTAAGAGATCGTGGTCCAAACTCAGATATTCATCACGAAGTATTTATGGAAAAATAGAATTGCAGTGTGTGGTTGTGGCTCGGCTCATGAATATTGATTTTAAAGAACTAAAACAAGATTGAGGTCGTTAAATATTACTCGTGAAAGGGAATTTATAAATAAAAAAATCGTCAAATGTGAATGTTAATAAATAGAATCGCTTTCTTTGATCGTAAACCGGATATTTTAGCAATAGGGTTTTTGTCATATAATAGCAACGAACTTTGTTCATTATTTTGTTTTTGTACGTGAACTCTGAATAAGTTATGTAAATGTAACGAACTTTTATAAAGTGTTTCAATTTGCACATTTTGATAAGGTGTCACGTTATAAATGGTGCCATGTATCAGACTTTCAAGTAAGACACATCATCAAAATGTGCATATTGAAACACTTTCTGAAGTTCGTTACATTTACACAACTTTTTCAGAGTTCACGTAACAAATTAATCGACAAGTACAGAACTAGGGTGGGTCGCGGGACACCCATGGATTTTTGTCACGTAGTGTTAATTTTGTTAAAAAAAACATTAATTCTTTTATAAATTCACCCGGTCTCAAAATGTGATTGGTAGATTCAAAAAATTGTATTATGTTTGTCATTTTTTGTCATTATGTGTAGAGTACTATTTTTTTCCCATTGTGACACCAAACTTTTGAATTCGTGCTATTGTGTGTATTTTGTGGCTATTTTTGCATGTAAAATGATCATTTTACCCTTCGAAATTTGAAAAAAGTGAGGATAAAATGGTTTCAAAATACACACAATAGCATGAATTCAAAGTTTGATGTCACAATGGAAAAAAAATACTCTACACACAATGATAAAAAGTGACAAGTATAATACATTTTTAAATAATTAATCCTTTATAATACGAGGGAATGAGTATATACTACCTCCGTCCCAAAATTATTGTCCACTTTTGACTTTCTAAGTCTTTCTCTCTCAACTTTGACCTTAAATATTTTTGCTTGTGCTATTTAATATTTGATGCATAATATATGAATGGATTGAGTTTTAAATGTATTTTTCATTGGTATAATTTTTATCAAGTATTATGTAACATAAACAAAATTATTTAAGGTCAAAGTTGACAAAGAAAGACTCAGAAAGTCAAAACTGGACAATAATTTTGAGACGGAGGTAGTAACATTTACGAAATAATTTTCCACCGTAACCAATAGTTAAGAAATTAGCCCATAAATGCTCAAAAAGCAACCAATCTATCCCTATATTTCTTATATCGATAATTAAATTAAGGGCCAATTACATTTATATTCTTACTAAAGTTTGATATTACATCAATGTTCTTCTCACTGTAATTACGTTAATATCCTTCCAAAACTTTGGTAATTACATCAATATCCTTCTCACTTTTGTAATTACGTCAATATCCTTCTCAAACTTTTGAATTCTTATGTATATCCGAAAATCAACATGTTCTTTCATCCCTCAAAGCCAAAAAGTATATATGAAAAATATAATTATGATCGATATAAGAGATAGATAAAAGATATATAATAGTTTCAAAACTCAAAATAATTATAATTATGATTCAATTGATTTTTGAATATAATATGAGAATTTAAAAGTTTGTGAAGGATATTTATGTAATTACAGATGTTTGGAAAAGACATTGATGTAATTCCAAAACTAAGAAGGATATTTATGTAATATTAATCTTCAAGAAGGATATACATGTAATTCTCCCTTATATTAATTAGTCTATGCCGTTATAGTCATTGTTACTAACTATTTTTTTAACTCTGGATGGAGGTTTAAAAGTTTAGTATCATGTTTTAGTAGGTTTTTTCACTATTCAGCAATAGTAAAAAAGTACTAATTAGTTGTTAAGTATTACTCTAACTAAATAAAATAAATTAGAAATTAGCCCATAGATATTTAACAAGTAACCAATCAACCTCTATATTTTTTATATTTGATATTATATTATAAGTATATATTAAAAGCCAGAAGTTGGAAACCGTGCCACATTTACTAAGACTTTCGGGTAGACATTCGGGTGTTATTAACATTCTCGGGTCGACCCAGGTGACCCGCCCCGGTTCCTTTTTTTATTAACTTATCTTAACACGTTGGGGGGTACGTGTCACCCCTACCAAACACACACACACACACATAGTGTGTATATGCCTCTTTTCTCTGGATCATTCCTCCACCGCTCCCAGAGATTACCATCGATCATTGTGATGGTGGTTTGCACGTGTCGATTCCAAGATCTATACCATCACACCGTAACCCGCTGCAACCGGCCAACCCGCCGGTGCTTCCCGACCCGGAGATCCGATCCATTGGGTTTTCTGGCAAAAATTATGGTTTCCACGTGGATGCGTCTTAGTAAATGTGGCACGGGTTCCAACTTCTGGCTTTTAATATATACTTATAATTGTCATCAGAGGTTTATATACACCGTTTGCTTACGGTGGTTTTCTTGAGAAGGCATGTTGTTGCATCTGGGTATGTTCATGTATCTATTGTTTTTTTCTTACTTTTATGAATGTGGATTGAATTGTTGATCATATTAAGGTTTAATTAATTGTTGATGATATTAGGGTTTAATATGTGGATTGAATTGTTGATGTTATTAGGCTTTAATATGTGGATTGAATTGTTGATGATATTAGGGTTTAATATGTGGATTGAATTGTTGATGTTATTAGGCTTTAATATGTGGATTGAATTGTTGATGATATTAGGGTCTAATTAATTGTTGATGATATTGTTTTTTGCTGAATTGCGTTACATTCTTTGTTGTTTTCTTTTGAGTGCTTATTCAGTTGGTGCATGCATTCTGATTGATTAGTTGTTGTTTTGTTTCTGTGCGGCTGTACCTATCGATGATCGGTTAAAAACACACAGATTGCAGAACATGTAAAAAATTTGATAGTATGTGTTTGGTTAAATTTTGGGCATGTTTGGCCGAGGCTGAGAGCTTGATGCCGAATGGTGTTTTGCTTGGCTTATGAACACAAATCGGCTAGCTTATGCTTTTTCAATGTCGCCGCTTCTTTCGTTGCCGCTATTCATAGCGTGCGACGATGGTTGCAGGTGCGTGACAATGGTGACGGGCTCATAGGCCACAAGATAAGCTGACACGCAGTATATTATATTATACTATTTAATTAAAAGGCAATCGTCGCGTTATTGTTAGCCTTTTCTATGGACACTATGATATAAACAATAGGCGATGATGATGATTTTCTACTGTTGTTTTTTTTGTGAGAGACGGTTTACAAACACCTGTATTTTGGCGAGGTAACCACAACTAGAATGTGGTTGCAGCCATGGACGGTGTTTCGTATGGTTCCAACACTAGCGGATCTGAGCCTCATAAGTTTGTAACTTGAATAAACACGTGAAGCTGCTTATACCAAATTAATTCTGAAAAGCATGATTATTGCAATGCATTCTAGCTAAAAGCGTAACCATTTACGGTTTAGCGAGGCAACGTACTGAGGTGAGAGGGTTGATATAATGGAGGTGAAAATATGAGAGGACGGTCGGTTATACATGGGTTACTTTACAAACGAAAACAGCTATTGTCAATTTGATGTTGGGCTACACGAGGCAATGATGAGTTTAGGGCTAAGGAAGCTTAAAGACGTGGTCATCTGCACCTTGGCACGGTAACTTAGGGAAGTTGCAGCCATGGCGGGCGTTCTTCGCTTCGCTACTCTTCTGAGCCTCATATACGTTGGCGTTTTATCTCTTCCAGCCCAACGCAGGTCGAGTCGACTCTGGCAATGGGATCAGGTACATGAATAATGGTTTGATACACAGGTCCAGGTATACTCTTCTTCCCTTGAAACAATGTACATGTCTGATTAAAAATTATCGCATTATGCATCAACCGTAGCGAAAACCCATTAAATGAATGCAGTGCAAATAAATCAACGTGTTGATCATGCATGACAGAATGAACTATGCTCAACAACCAAATTTAGTAATTGTTATAATAACATTTTGTTATTGATATACTCAGTAGTTCTCCATCTAAAACCCAAATTTTTGGTACACATATGTCATTGGCTTTGGTGATTAACTGATCACAAATAAAGAGCTGTCAGAAAATGAAAATATCAAATGGGTCCAAACCATTATATTTAAAAAGTAAGATTATTACATATATGATATATGGCTAGGTATCATGTTCTATACGCATTGCTTTTAAGTAAATCTGACCGACTCATTTGAATGTGTATACTTTTTTATAAAAGGTTACCCGTTTCGATTGCTACTCAACATGCTCTACCCTCACATTTTGCCACTTTTGAGATAAACTCACGGAACCAACTTTTACTTTGCAATTTGGGTAAACTATTTGTGGTTGTGCATAATATTTAATTATCTGTTTTGAAGGTTCTTGCTCGAAACGTGCCTCATGGTTCAAGCCATTCTGTATCGGATATTGTAGACACATTCTTCAAAAAGAGCCACCCCAGTCACTACCTATATCACCAGGTAGTGTTGTTCGCGTTCAATGATACTGCCCGCTATCCTGACCAAGGAGGTGACAACAAAAAGGGTATGTGATTTTATTTGAGTGTGTTGCTCATAAAGCTGGTACGATGCATTAAATCGTTTAGTTAAATTAAGTGCTTTTGATGAGTTCATCAAGATATGTGTCTATTTTTAGTATTTTTGTGTTTTTTGGCTTATACACATCATTTCTGTTTAGGGCTGTATTTACTTTTGGACTAGATGTTCTCATGGGAAAGACCGTGTCTACTTGAGATTTATTACAGTTCAGGTATCAACATATTTATCAATAGTGGTTGCATAAATAGAAACATATAACAGTGCAACCATTATATTGAATATCAGAACTAAGTATTGTTACCCGTTTTTGCAAGAGTGAGTGACATGGTAGCAACAATAGATGCTGAACCATAGGCCGTTACATGGATATTTAACTTCCAAAAGGAGAGTCACACCAGAAGTTAGTATTGATAGTAACTATGAAGTTGATGACGCGTCCGAATGGTGTACGCTTACATGAGGTACCTTGTGGTATTTGAATTAGCTTAATCTGCTTATGGGCTTACTGTTTATAAAGGAAAGCGATTAAAGCAGGAAAACTGAACGCGCCCGTTTATTTATATTTCGTCATTACTCGATGATTTGGTTGGGGATTGAAATAAAAATAAAATAAACATGATGAACTGAATGTATAAAATTGTTGTTACACAAAATGGCTGTCAAATTGCATGTGCAATTAGCTTTTAAAAAAAATTCAATTCTTATTCCAAACTTTATTAAATACTCTGATGGTTTTCTTGAATTAGACAGGCATGTCTCCTCTTTTTTGAACTATCTTTTGTGACAATATTTGGTCAAACTTAAATACAAGTTTTCTTTGAAGTACAAACAAATATTTTCTATTTATGTGTAAGTTGATTGTTGCTATTTTTGTGTGCAATAGCACATTATACATTCATTCATATTGTTCTAGATATTGCAAAGTTTGATGGGAAAATTTCGCTATTCAAATTTACCCTTTTTACCTATGCATGGCTATTAGTTAACTTTACACTTTTTAATAATGCATACTGTGTATGTACAAAGTATGGTTTGAATTGTTTTTTTTAATGTAAATTAGACAAGTATAAAAATAAGGTGAAATGATTGAGACAAAAGTTGTGTGGGATGTGGGGACTTTTTGAATCATAAGTTCTTAAAAAAGAAATTTTGACTTAAGTTACACTGTGATGGAGTTCATTTATTTAAACAAACTCATATGTACATTTGATCCTATAATTTGATTCTTTTGTCTTTCTAATGGATATTGTGTGAGTTTAGTCGCTGTTAATATAAAGAGGCACATGTGAAATTCATCAACCTACACAAGCTAAATTCACAATCCTCATAAGCTAAGAAGCGTTGTTTAGTTATGCAATTTATGCTTCTAAAAATTATTGTTTGTATTTCGTACTAAACTTCTATACATTTTTGTGAGCAGGGTTGGAATCCACCAGTGTTGCTTTTCATTTAAGGGACGGACATATACACAATCAATTGGAAATTTGAGGATTAGGAGCCATGTTTACATTCTGATCTGCTTACAACAAAGGTTATATCTTTATTTCTTTTGCATTTGTTAAACAAAATATATGATTATCTGCTGATGTTTGTATAATAACACTTGATGTAAATGGTAGACTTTATCTAGGAAATTTTTTTAGTATCAGTTTTATTTGTGTTGTTTGATGACTAAAATTTGTAATGTGTTAGTATACAACAGCTTTTATATTAAGGATGATCTCACACCAATAGGACGACACCACGAGACTAGGAGTTATGACAGACCACCACCATACCTGCAGCCTTAACACCTTGTTTTCAGGACACAAATTTACCCATTTTCCTACAGACATGTGTAAATCATTATTCATTTTGCGCTGGAATTAGTACTTTGGATACGTGCCACATTAGTAGGTTTGAATAATATGGATGTCGATGAGTCGGTGTACAAGTTTATTTGGCAGGTGTCATGGTTGAAATCAATAAAGTTTCAATTAGCAGAGCGTCAGCTATGAACAAGGTCGGAGAGTCAATATTTATGGTAAATTAGGTGGGTTAATTTATTATAAATTGTTGGGTTTTATAAAGCACAGACTTGGCCTTTCGCTTTTAGCAAGTGCTAATGTAGTCTCAATTGTACGTCAACATACTTAATAGGTAATCTCTGGTATAGCAATTTGCCAATAACTTTAAATGAAAATCTCTGTATGCCTTTCTGTATGAAACAGTGATTTGGTTATATTTTTAAACTTGCTTTATTAGTTTTCATTTGTATGTTTTTAGTTTGGAGGGAAAGAAAGAGGAGGCTGTGACCGTCGCTCCGAAAAAAAAGCAGTTAACTGCCTCAAACGGCCTGAAACTCCAGTCACAGAAGACTGTATGCGACAACAAATTTGAATGTTTGGATGTGTTTAGAAACTTTGTTGCCTGTGGATATATTATATTGTCATTGGTATCTCTACTTTATGGTTAAGTATATATTGGCTAAAATTGTAGACATGATGCCCCGCGGCAGCGCGCGGGCATCAAAACCTTGTTTATATTAATTAATTAGTTTATGCCATTATTATCATTGCTACTAACTATTTTATTAACTTTAAGTGGAGTTTTAAAGTTTAGTATCATGTGTTAGTAGGTTTTTCCACTTTCATCAACAGTAAAAAACACTAATTAGTAGTAGTTAAATATTGATTAAGTAAAACAAATTGAAAATTAGCCCATAGATATTTAAATCAGTATGGGATCCTGTCATTGAGAATTTTAGAGATCGCTTATCTAAGTGGAAAACTAAGTTCATTTCTCGAGCAGGCGGGTGGTTCTTTTAAAATCGGTTTTAAATAGTCTTCCTTTATACTTCATGTCGTTATTTCAAGTGCCTGTAGGCGTGATGGAGGAAATTGAAAAGATACGGAGAAGCTTCTTTTGGGGAAAATCTCCGGGTGAGCGTAATCTGTGTATAATAGATTGGGGTACGATAACTAGAAGCAAACCAAACGTGGGCCTCGGCGTGGGGAATCTTCGTGTCAGGAATGAAGCTCTTATATGCAAATGAGTATGAAGAGATGGAAACAAAAAAGAGGCTCTATGGAGGAAGCTTATAGATGCTAAATATGAAATAATTGAACATAACCAGTCCTCATCAATTCCGAGCAAAGCTTTGTTTTCTCCAGTTTGGAAAAAGATTACAGATATTCTCCATTCGATGTCACCATCATGAGTGGTTGCTAAAAAAGGGTTGGTGTATTGTGTTGGTAAAGGTGATTGTACAAGATTCTGGGATGGCCATTGGGTTGAAGGCCACATATTAAAGACTTCATTCCTGTAACACCCCCAAAATCAGGTCGCGGCAAAAAGGTAACAATGGGGTGCTACGTCAAAGTACAAAAATCAAGATATAGAAAACGACCTTAAATGGACGTATTAACTGCTTTTATTCCAGACCTCATCAAAACTTATGGAATCATATTTCTTCTTGGATTGGAGTGAGTCATTCTTGTAGAATAATGATCATTCACCCTCCTTGTATTTTTCCACACTAGTTTTATTATCCTTTTATCACAATCTTTCTTTAGATGGTCAAAACTTCCACAGACAAAGCATGCTTTATTGTTCATCACAAAGTCACTTCCTAGCTGTTGGGACTTCTGATTATTCCAGTTCCTTTGATTTCCCCTAGGCCTTTGTGACCTGTACATTTTAGCATACTTCACTGGCTTCCTAACTGCTTTAGGTTCTATTTCACTAACACTCTTACTAGTGTTAGACCCACAACCTTCAATAAAGCTACTTTTGACATGTGATACTTGTTCTTTTACCAAAGACTTATCAGAATTTTCCTTAGAATTATCTGACTGATTTTCACAAACAACATTAGACTCTTTCTTGCTATTCTATAGGACATAGCTTTGTAACTAGTTTTTATAGTGTCTTTGAATTCGGGCTCTATGAATTCATCAAGACTAAGAATAAGACAGATCTAGTTTGTTAGGTCTATTATAAATTAAAGGATGAGGTGGAGGAACTGCACTATATCCAAAACTCTTTTTACTTTTATCGGTAATCTGACTTCCTAACAACTGATCTAAGTCTTTTGAGGCCTTACCAAATTTCTCAATTTTAAAGTCAATAGCTTTCTTTTTCTTGCTTAACTTTTTCAAACTCTGTTTTAAGCATATTAATTTCATATTGTTTGATTCCTACTTCTCTTTTAAGGACAACGATCTTCTTACTAAAAAGAACCTCATTCTTCCTATACGTGACAAGTTGTGCCTCAATTAGTATTAGTCCTCTTTTATAAGTAATTGCCTGAATTCAGTTTGATGTTTTTTAGCAACCATATCATCATATTAATTTATTAAGAGTTTTCATTAGTTTTTTCAAACAAGTTTCTAGAGCAATGGTTCTATCAGTGTATACCTATGAGTTGAAAATTCCATTAGAGCCATGTTTATTGAACTTGTTCTTCTGCCATGTCACTCCAATCAAAACCTACACCATCAATAGCCAACATTGCCTTTGAGTGTCTTTAGTTGTTTCCTTGTTTTTCCTGGTGTGTTGTCTTGATTTCTAAATGACCTTCCTTGCTTCTTGGTGCTCTGAACTCCTGGCAAAAGGTCCCAACTTATTGACAGTAGTAACATCCACCTTAGATTTATATATCCAACAATATCATTACATTAATGAAAAATCTTCTTGCCCTCGTCCCTCTGATAGTACTTTTTGCTCTCTACACTCAGCAAAGTAGAGCTTGCACTTTAAAATCCATTGCTTCTCAAATCATCTTTTGATTTGCTTTGCTTTAAGGTCATGATGTAGGACATTAGAACCATTTGGATTTTCAACCATGAAAGCATACACAGTATTATCACTGACACTTGCAGTGCAAACTTGTGGACTGGCAGTATTAACACTGGGGCTAGTAGTACTAACTTGTGAAGAAGCAGTGTTAGCATCATTGGTACTGCTAGAGCTTGGTGCAGTCATGAAGGCCAAGTTTTGAACACCGCTAGATGTTACCAACAATTTATTATCTTCGGTTTAACCAATTTTGAATTGTTGTACAAATCATTCTATACTCATAGTTCTTTAATTCAGGCTTATTCTTACCAAACAACTACATGAGTATTCCTCCGCCACGGGTGTAAGCTGCTTAAAAATTTTAAGGTTAAATCTTCTTGGGACCTCCCCTCTCGCTCTCAACAAGATAGAAGCTACCTTGCTATCTTCTGAAGCCTATTGAAAATAGAGTCAAGAGACTCTGTACTTGTTGCACTGAAATTCTCATATTGTTGCTTCAAGAGAGTTTTTTGAGTTTTCTTGGTAGCTGCATTACCTCCAAATCTTGTTTCAATGGCAGCAAACATAGATTTAGCATCTGGATACTGACTGAATGTTAGCTGATGTTCATTTGGAAGTGCCATGAGTAACAAACCTCTAGCTTTGACATCATTCTTTTTCTTTGTCTTTTCTTCTACAGTTACAGGTGTAGACATCTTTGTAACTGTTATCCCATTCTCCTCAGTTGTTTGAGATACTGAGACCCATGAATCACCATTTTCTATCACTTCCCAGAGTGCATAGTCTTGGATCTGGAAGTACTGCTTAATCCTTATAGCCCACATCTCATATTCCCCTAATTTGAGTATGGGAAGCTTTGCATTAGGACCACTATTTGTAGATTCAAGCTCCATGTCTTCTAGATCAAAGTTTCTCAAAGCAAAGCTCTGATACCACTTGTTGATCCCAAACCTAGATCGATTCCTTAGGTTGTCTAAGGTTAAATTACCTTGGATAAATCCAAAATAACTTGTTGTAGAAACTTTGTATGTATATTAAAGTGTATGCGGAATCTACACCTTAATACTCTAGAAGTAAAATCAATGAAACAGTAATCTTGAACAACAAAGATATAACCAAACGCTCCAATATTATTAGATCAATAATACGAGTACTCTTAACTTAGTACTGGGGTTACAAACCTTGAAGCTTTTCTTAATCGACTTTGACAACTATGAAAACTGATAATGATACGTCTGCGTGTTTTGTGATATCTCAACTAATGCCCTAGAGCCTCCTTTTATAGACTAAGGAGTCCTAGTCGGCTTACAATATATTCCTAAGATATCTCAATCTTTTCTAAACATAAACGTAATCTTCTAAATAAATACATTATGTATATCTTGTACATAAATATCTCAACACTTATCTTCACACGTATTCTTGTTCTCCAAACAATCTTTATCTCTTTAATTCATCTTTATCCTCTTGACAGTAGAAAGTCTTCAAACAGTTGTAATCTTTCCACCAACAGCACTAATAAACATAAGCAGTAGTAACATTAGTACTAGCAGTACTAATATACACTAACAGTAGTAACTTGTACTAGCAGTCTTAACTTTTACTACTAGCAGCACTAACTACTTAGCTTATATTTTAGTCTTCAACACTGAGCAGTCTTAACTTCCACTAACAACAGTAACTTTATGCTATCAGTACTAAATTATACTAACAGTAGTAATTAACAGTGGTAACATTATACTACCAGTACTAACCACTTAGCATAATTTCTATTATGTACCTGAGCAGCAGTAACTTCTAAGAATCTATGAAATCTTTTAAGACCCAACAGAAAAGCTCTAGGTGAGCGTAATCTGTGTATAATGGATTGGGGTACGATAACTAGAAGCAAACCAAACGGGGGCCTCGGCGTGGGGAATCTTCGTGTCAGGAATGAAGCTACTCTATGCAAATGGGTATGGAGAGATGGAAACGAAAAAGAGGCTCTATAGAGGAAGCTTATAGATGCTAAATATGGAAGAATCGAACACAACCTGTCCCCATCAATTTTGAGCAAAGCTTTGGTTTCTCCAGTTTGGAAAAAGATTACAGATATTCTCCATTCGATGTCACCATCAGGAGTGGTTGCTAAAAAAGGGTTGGTGCATTGTGTTGGTAAATGTGATTGTACAAGATTCTGGGATGACCATTGGGTTGAAGGCCACATATTAAAGACTTCATTCCCGAGAATCTTTGCTCTAGCAGCTAACAAATCAGGCCCTGTTTGTGATTTCGGGCTGTGGGAAAATGGTCAATGGAAATGGAATGTGAATCTAAGGAGAAATCTTTTTGATTGGGAGGTGGAACAATTTGATTCGTTCATGTTAATTCTTAATTCAGTGGTGATGATGGCAACAAGGAACGACAAAGTTGTCTGGTCGTTTGACTCTTTGGGGAAGTTTTCCTCGAGGTCGTTTGGTAAAGAGATGGAGAATTCTAGTTATAGTGATCCACTTCTACACTCTGTATGGAAGTTTAAAGAGCCCCCTAAAGCTCGTCTTTTATGTTGGCAAAGTATCATTGGCAAGCTATCAACAAGAGACGTGCTTTTAAGAATCGGTATCATTGCTCAGAACCAATCTAATTGTCCTCTGTGTAACTCTTGTACCGAATCAGTCGATTAGCTTTTTATTCACTGTAAGTTCGCTCTCTCTATTTGGTTTGCATTAATTGGTGGTTGGGATTGTAATTGGGTTATTCCTAGAAATACGAGAACCTTATTTTCCTGGTGGATGGACATGGCAAAAGTAATAAAATGTAAAGAGGTGTGGCAGACAACGTTCTTCTCAGTTGTATGGCACATTTGGGAAGCAAGAAACAAGGCAATTTTTACGGATAATATAAGCAAGAAACAAAGGCATTTTTCACGGATAATATATCTGTCTTATTGGCAAGTTTCCCTCTCCGATATATTCCGCGCTTCTCACCAATTTCTCCGAAATCTGGTCTGTTCGGGTTATGGGCTTTCCTACCATACAACATCAGATTCACCTTGAACTATTGACAAAATACCCCCCCTTGATTTACTATGATGATACACAGAGTCATTCGCTCGATCTATACACATCGCCTGTCAAGACAAGTGAACTAACGTTTCGAAAAAAGAACTTGGTCAAATTCAACAATGGTGTCCTCCCGTGGTGGGCTCTTTTAAATTTAATGTCGATGGCGCTGCTAGAGGCAAACCAGGACCCGCGGGTATCGGTGGGGTGTTAAGAAACAACTATGGTGTGGTGTTGGCCCTATTTTCAATATCTGTTGGTGTTTTAGATTCAAATGTTACGGAAATAATGGCTATAAAAGAAGCTTGTAGGATGGTAAATGAGAATCTAGATTTGTCCGCGTCTCGTATCATTGTTGAAAGTGATTCCTTGAATGCGGTTTCTTGGGTTCGACATCCTCTTGAGAGACCATGGCGGTTGTTGTCCCACTTTCAAGAGATTGATCTTTTCCTTTAAACTAACAGCAACCGATCGATAGCTCACATCAAACGTGAAGGTAATTGTGAAGCTGATAAGCTAGCTAAAGAAGGCGTCTTTCGCTCGGTCCCTCTTAGCATCTGGAATCTGTGATCTAGTGCAGCAATTGAGGGTGTGTCGCGAGTTGTTTGGGGCTTTAAGTTTTGTGGGGTTTGATCTTGGTTTTTGGTTCTATGCCTATATGTTGGTGGCTTCCTTTTATTCCATGTAATGAATGTTATTTTTCTTCAATGATATCATCTCCTTCTTTAAAAAAAAGATATTTAACACGTAGCCAATCAACCTCTATATTTCTTATATTTGATATTTATATTAATTAGTTTATGCGGTTATTGTCATTGTTACTAACTATCTTATTAACTTTTTCTTTTTGAACGACAGATTATATAAAAACTAGCAAGGAGCTAGAGAATTACAAAGACAAGGATCTAGGATATTTCATCCAAGAGATCCAATCAAAGTTATTTTTACATCTATTAGAACACCACGTAAAAGATAATAAAACAATCTCGTCAAAAAAGAAGATCCATACGCGGTTGAGAGTTTTCAAAAAGAACATGATTGCGGAATTTCCAAATCACCCACCACATAACATAGAAGACACCTTCCAAAACATCCTTAAACACTTTAGATATCCGAATAGAATTAAACCAAGCAATCTAATCTTCATAGGATGAAAATCCAGGAATATCAAAATCTCACCAACGAGCAACTTTAGGCCAAAGAATTAAACCAAGCAACTATCTTATTAACTTTAGGTGGAGGCTTAGAAGTTTATTATTATGTGTTAGAAGGTTTTTATTCGTATAGGTGGTGAAGTAGAGAGAAACGATTTAGAAGAAATTATGTTCGTGTAGTTGTTCAAGTAAAACGATTTCGCCGTAATTTCAAATACTTTGTAAGTGCTGAATTTATAATATACCAAGAGGCGAGATTTTTATTCAACTAGATCATGCTAACATTGAGATATATTGTCGTCCATAAATATGTATCTAAAACCTGATGCAACGTGCGGGTAGCTTATCATCTAACAAATTTAAGATAAATCCAACTACATACGATAATATCTTCGGAGAAAAAAAAACATTCTTTTTTTCCAAAGATTAAATACTTGAAGTTTAAGGAAGTAATCCTTATTGTTAGCTAATAAGGCATATAGGCTCGGCCCACTTGTTTAGGCCCGTTTTGTTTCTAGGGTTTCATCTTTTTTGTCATATAAATACTCTTGTATTCTCTTTAGTTAATCATCAAATCAATAATATTTTGCATTGTATCTTTAGTTTCTACATGGTATTATTGGCATTGACATTGGCATTGGCATTCGTATTGGTATTTCGGTATTCGCATTGGCATCGGTATTCGCATTGGCATCGGTATTCGCATTGGCATCGGTATTCGCATTGGCATCGGTATTCGCATTGGCATCGGCACGTCTGCTTTACAGATTGCAGATGTGGTTCTGGTTACATGTCTGCTTTATAGATTGCAGATATGCACATGTTTGGATTGCTTCGGATTGAGACTTCGTCTAGCATCGAGTCTGCACTCTGGGACGCTCCGCTCTGTGTTTGTTTTTCAGTTTTTTGTTTATTTTATGTTTGGCAAACTCCCAATGTTCACCGCTGTGGCATTGTGAGTTTGAGGAGGGATGTTAGCTAATAAGGCATACAGGCTCGACCCATTTGTTTAGGCCCGTTTTGTTTCTAGGGTTTCATCATTATTTTGTCATATAAATACTTTTGTATTCTCTTTAGTTAATCATCAATTCAATAATATTTTGCATTGCATCTTTAGTTTCTACACTTATTAGACTTTAGAACCATTTTTTTCTAAGATTAATCATGAAAAAATAAAGTCTCGATACTTATGTGAGAATTCTTTTGAAATTTTAGGAAGCTTTTTGAGAATTGCCCCTCGTTATTGCTACATGATAATAATAGAATCGATGGGTCCATATTCTGTAGCCAATACGGATTGCTGCTAAATATTATTGACTAACATGTCGACGAAATAAGCTTCGAGCAAAATTCCAATTCTGAGTTCCGTAGGTACTAGGTAAGTACTGATTAGTTGGTTAAAATGGGCGAATTAGATGACTAATATGAGAGTGGTTCAGTAACAAGTGGACTAAAATAAACCGATATTACATTTTATATTACGTTTTTAATTTATTTTTTTACTTTCTAGATATGTACATAACGACGCAATGTGGACCAAAACACATAAGCAAAATTTAGATGGATACAATACAAGTATATGTTCTTTTGGGTTGTTGTTTGTCTTGTTTTAATTACAAAATGGGCATGTTTTACTTGTTTGTGCAATTAAATGAATAAAGAGACCCAAAATCATCTAGATTGCATAAAAGTAACCTAGAAATATACTTGTAAATCACCAACATATAGCATGAAACAAACTTTAAATGAACTAGTTATGATAACAATGTAAGTACCATGATCAAATGCGAACTAAAATGCACACAGAGCCGTTTTTGAGGGTGTGCGGGGTAGGTGACCGCACATGGCCTTAAAAATTTTAAAGGCCTCAAAATTTGTTCAGTTAACAATTATATGCATGTGTACACGTATTTTTTCGAAGAAAACAATGTTTAGATGAGAAAATATCTTAGTTGAGTAATATGTTAAACGTTTAGATAACTAATCTGCATTATATCTTATAAATTGTGACATTTTATATATAACATTTCATTTCGAAAAGCTTCATTATGTAATTTCGCCCAAGGCCTCTGTTAGCCTCAAAATATTGAGTCGAACATGAAGTTCGTTCATTATGTATTTAAGTCTCGGTCAATCAATTAGTTAACGTTGTAATAGGAAAGCATCGAGAATCGGGCTCGATATTTAATCTAATATTGTATATGTTTCGGGTTTAATCCCAAGTAAAACCCGAGCCCGGGTCCTAGTTAAATATCTCGCGCGTCATTTAACGCGACGGGATATATAAACTATTTTCTATTTAGAAAAGAGTTAGTAGTTTCATTTTAAAATAATTCCACTTTTCTATTTTCTCCCATCTCCCTCTCTTCTTTCTCTCTCTAAAAGATTAATTCTCTCTCTCTAAATTTCTAAGTGGATTCGTGTATGATATAGGTTATGAAGTGATATACGGGATTCTACAATTGGTGTCAGAGCCTAAGTGGATTCGTGTTTGATTTGTGTGGTTAATAAGCTCAAAATTCGTGGCTTATTTTTGCTCAAAATAGCCCACGGCTCAACAATTTTTTGGGTTTATTCGATTGTTAATCTTGATCTTTTCTTGTTCTATCTACATAAAAGGTTAGTGTGTTATCAATCCAAGGCTTATACAAGCTCCTAGTTCGATTTACAAGGTTATTAAGTTTGGTGTTAGCTCAAGATTTAAAGACAAAGACTTTCGCAAACTCTGATTTGAAGCTTTCAAGATTAGGCATAATATGAGAATGTTGGTAAAAGACACAAGATCGCAAGATGGCAAAGACGATAAAGACAATGACAACGGCTCAAAGTCAATATCGCAAAGCATGAAGGAACAAGCCTACAACAAAGAACAAAGAGAAAGACCAAGACCACATGAGCTTAACGACGAAAGCAATCTCATTGATCTCATGAAGGAGTGTCATCAATGAACTCACTTCGGGGGAGATTATTAGCCTCAAAATATTGAGTCGAACATGAAGTTCGTTCATTATGTATTTAAGTTTCGGTCAATCAATTAGTTAACGTTGTAATAGGAAAGCATCGAGAATCAGGCTTGATAGTTAATCTAATATTGTATATGTTTCGGGTTTAATCCCAAGCAAAACCCGAGCCCGGGTCCTAGTTAAATATCACGCGCGTCATTTAACGCGACGGGATATATAAACACTTTTCTATTTAGAAAAGAGTTAGAAGTTTCATTTTAAAATAATTCCACTTTTTTATTTTCTCCCATCTCTCTCTCTTCTTTCTCTCTCTAAAAGATCAACTCTCTCTCTCTCTAAATTTCTAAGTGGATTCGTGTATGATATAGGTTATGAAGTGATATACGGGATTCTACAATTGGTACCAGAGACTAAGTGGATTCATGTTTGATTTGTGTGGTTAATAAGCTCAAAATTCGTGGCTTATTTTTGCTCAAAATAGCCCACAGCTCAAATTCGTAGATAATAAGCTTATTTGGCTTGATTTTGTTGAATTCGAACTAATGTTCTTCGTGAAGGTTTGAGTATTTTATTATACTCTAGCCGGCGGTTTGACAAAAGGTAAGGACAAGATCCGCGTTTTAAGGAAATAGTCAACGACGGTTTGATTAAATTCAATTTAAAATTGACGGCGGTTTGCCAATTTAGCTAATTCCGTGTTTGTCACCATATTTTAAGGCTAACAATCTTCCCCCAATATGTGGACACATACGGAATTACTTACAATGTTCCTAACAAGTACAAATACAATTAAATAAAGTCTTCCTAGGGAAGGGGGGGGGGAAAAGTGCTTCCAAAGCTGAAGTTGTCTTCTGAGTTCTCTTGGTCTTGAAACTTGTATTCCAGCTTGGATCTTTATTGTCTTTACTTGTTCTGGAACGATTGTAGTATGCATGAGTTGGATTAACTTCCCCCCAATTCATGCAGCATGTCTTGAAAAGCTTTCTTCATAGACTCCTTTTTGGCAAAGTTTCTGAATCAGCTTCCCCCAAACCAACATCCCTATCTTGAGCAGATTCTGAAACATTGATGTAGCTTGAACAATCTTCTACTTGTCATCAAAGTGCACAACGGAATTTTGTAGAAGTCAAACCACACCAACGACCACTGCTTCTTGTCATCAGGGCTTGGTGAATATTCGTTCGGGGGTGCATGCGAGAAATCAACATCTGTTCTTCTCATGTTTGCAGAATACTTCACAAACCATTCTTATGAAGTCTATACACTAACTTCCCCCTAGAAGTTGACAAGGGAACAGGTGTCAAAGGCCTGAATAGATAATCGTGTGGCGCCTTGGAGTGTATTACATTTTCCCCTATGGATGTGTGATGCTGAACACATGTCTCGTGAAGCAGTCCATTTATGGCGGTGTGGTAGCGTACATATACTGCGAGTGGAAATAGTTCTTACGATGCCTATCGGCACAAATCGAGGATCATACAGCTAGAGGAATGCATTAACCCTCGATGGCGGCTTGCGATATGATAACTCTCGCATGGTTTCTACGAGGCGGTGGAAGCGAAGGGGAATCAAGACAACTGACTTGGGTAGAGTGAATGCCGGTTTCGGTTGTGAAAACATGAGAATGATCCGAAGGCGAAAACATTAAAGTGATTTTGCTTGAGGGGAGCTGTGAACGATATCATCACGATGAGCGGGCGCGGAGTCGGCGGCAGGAGGGAGCGCTCTATCGCCGGACACGGTAGCGCTCGCGTGGAGGTGGAGGAGCGGGTATGCAGGAGAGGGTGAGTCATCTCAACGCTTTATCTGACTCCATCTTTGGTGCAATATCTTAGGTCATCGAACCTTCGTATGATACTTGTCTAGAGGGGGGCTATTGTAGGGGTGATCACGAGGTAGAATTTGTGACCCGGGCGATAGTGAGTGCAAGTTTGCGGTTGTGGAAGGACTGAAGTGAGTTGGGAAGGTCGCGCGCGAAATTTGTTACTTAATCTTGCACTGTTGTTGATTAGAAGAAACAGGTGTAAAAGAAAATCTCGTACTTATAGCCATATACCCGGAACATCCAAAAAGTATAGAGAAGTTCAAGCACCTCTTGAAATTATCCACATGACATCTGCGTGTGCCATGAGTACTACAACTAACTCCTATTAGTGCGTAGTGTTTATCCAGTGTCCTTCATCCAACCACCCCTTTGACTTCTGGAAACAGATAAGCCAGTCTTAATCATAACTGTAAACGTTCAAGCAAGTCATCAATCGATAGAAAATAGAAGAAAGTCTCGATGATGAAATAAGTAGACGCCTCTGTGAAATTCAACTTTAATCGCAAATAAGGGATACCAAATCAACTCCGTGATCACATGTCATCGTATTCCGAATCTCTAGCCATTTTGTCATTTAAGTGAATCTTTTCAGGATCGTTTTGGGATTAAGTGTTGTTGTTTGTGTGGTGTGTTGTTATGGTTGATTGTGTCTTATGAGTCTCGATTCTTGATTGTGTCTTATGAGTCCCGTTAATACAAGTCTCGATTCTTTAAAATCGTTTTGTTTTCCTCAGTATCAAGAGTTAAATTTGCAATTAAATTAGCAAGCGCAGCACGCTCATTATCACATTCTGTAGCATTTTGGTCAACCTGATTATCATTATTACATATATTTGATGAATTAGGAGTGACATTGCTATCATCCTTCTCCAAAACATATGTGTCATTAATGGATTCAGGTTGCTCAGAATGTCGTCTTTCATTTGCAAACATATTATTTTCATCATGGTTTTGTACCTGTTCCAATGGCTGTTCAGTTGAACTGGATTCTTCTGGTAAGACCTCCTGAATCTTTGCCATGAAACTGTAATGTGCTTCCAATTCCTGTTCATCAATCTCTTCATCCGTGTCCGCTAGCCAATCAGCTTGCTCAGCTTGCAGTGGAACACCTTGTTCAGCTTGTTTGCACATCATCATCTTTTCCTTGTGATACGTGTAGTCTTTAACCCGCTTTGGCTTCCTGCATTCCTTTGCATAGTGGCCAAATCCCTTGCAGTTAAAGCACTGTATCCCATTTTGTTGCACTACCTGACTGCCTACAGTTTCCCTAGCCCCAACAACTGTCATTGTCCTTTGATTCCCAAACTGCCCTGACTGATTGTCGTTGTTATACCTTGGTGTGGTATCTTCAGTCTTGTTCCTGGAGTTTGAAGAAGTTTGAAGGTTGTTGTTGGTAGGTTTGTAGAGCTTCTTGAAATACTTTGCAAGGAGTGCCAAATTAGTTGCAAGTCCTTTATCCCCTCTGACTTGTTCAGGATACTGTCTTCTTCAGAACTACTCAGATTGAAGCGGGTAACTTTGGTTCTTGTAGAAGATGATGTTGCATTTGTTCTCTGAGGTTTTGGTGCTTGATAGTAATTATCTGAGTATGGTTGAGCAGCCGCAAGAAGTGCTAATGGATTTGCACTTTTGGATATTCTGCTCAGCACGATACAATTAACTTCATTTTGATACTGCTTCAGAATGTCAAAAAGTGTGTGATATGAGATGGTGTCTATTTCTTTTGATTGCTTGACAACCGTCACAAATCTTGACCATTCTGGTTGAAGTTGTTGAAGAAATTGAACATTCACTTGCATTGTAGTAACTTGCAAGTTGTTCCTGTCAAACATTCATTAGTTTTTAAAAAATAAAACCGAAATAATACGACCCATTGATTCTCCATCTCGAGAAGTAAACTTCCCAAATTCCCAGAATAGATTGGTCTTTACATCTTGTACGTTCAATGATTCACCCTGTTGTAGCCTTTCAATGGCTATCCACATCTCATTCGCTGTTTTACAAGCATCAACAGTGGAATAGATATCATCTCCAATACCAGTTAAAAGCAAGAAAATTGCTTCTTTTTCAGACAGAAAGTGTTCTTTGTTCTCTGGAGTCATGTTCAATACTGTTTCAATTGTTGTATGTTGTTGTATTGCAGGATTACCTTCCGTTGCAGCAACAGCTTGAACTAGTACAGTAGATGGCACGTAGGGACCAGTTAGTATGCTTTTTCTCAGTCCCTCACCATTTGGTTTCGTGTCAATGTACCGTAGAAAACGTGATCTCCATTGTGAATATCTTCCTGGTCCAAGCATTGGTGGACGATCTTTTGAACCAGCTGCCATGATATTATTATGCATTTGACTATCTGTTGAGGATGTATTGACTGGAGTAGACATGATGAATGAATGGTTATGAATTATGAAGTGTGAAAGTTGTTGGATCTTAAGTGGATGTGATGTGATTGAAGTTGTGGTTATGTATGCAATTCACGTTCACGGGATTTTACACGTCTATGATTAAAACCGATAAATGAATTAACGGGATTTTACGAAATCAATAGAAAACCGTAAATGAATAATCGTTTGTTGTTAAGGTTATGTTTGTTGTTTGATTAGTCCTTTAAGTCCTTGTTTATGGTTTGTTATAATGTTTTGATTAGGTTTAACGTTTGTCGATTAAAGTCCAAAGTCCAATGATGACCTATAAGAATTTTACTAATTATTATAAGCAAACCGCCACCATGAACTCACCAAACCGCCGCCTAATAAACAAATCAAACCGTCGAGAGGTTGCACAACTCGCCGCCTGACCTCAAGGCAAACCGCCTCTTGATTTTGATAACTCGCCGCCTATTATAATAATCAAACCGCTGGCAAAATTTTGACTCAAACCGCTGCTTCTATGGGTCAAACCGCCGTGTACACATCTGAGTAACTCGCCGCCTAGTTATTTAAGGTAACTCACTGCGTACTTTTATAGCAAACCGCCGGCTAAATTGGCAAACCGCCGTCAATTTTAAATTGAATTTAATCAAACCGCCGTTGACTATTTCCTTAAAACGCGGATCTTGTCCCTACCTTTTGTCAAACCGCCGGCTAGAGTATAATAAAATACTCAAACCTCCACGAAGAACATTAGTTCGAATTCAACAAAATCAAGCCAAATAAGCTTATTATCCACGAAAATAAGCTAGAAACATGTAATACTAAGATGGTATTTGAAGATTAAACATCCAATAACATGTATTTCTTTGTGGATCTTCAAAAACGAAGCAACCCTCCACGAAGAACACCAAACTTAATAACCTTGTAAATCGAACTAGGAGCTTGTATAAGCCTTGGATTGATAACACACTAACCTTTTATGTAGATAGAACAAGAAAAGATCAAGATTAACAATCGAATAAACCCAAAAAATTGTTGAGCCGTAGGCTATTTTGAGCAAAAATAAGCCATGAATTTTGAGCTTATTAACCACACAAATCAAACACGAATCCACTTAGGCTCTGGTACCAATTGTAGAATCTCGTATATCACTTCATAACCTATATCATATACAAATCCACTTAGAAATTTAGAGAGAGAGAGAGTTGATCTTTTAGAGAGAGAAAGAAGAGAGAGAGATGGGAGAAAATAGAAAAGTGGAATTATTTAAAATGAAACAACTAACTCTTTTCTAAATAGAAAAGAGTTTATATATCCCGTCGCGTTAAATGATGCGCGGGATATTTAACTAGGACCCTCGGGTTTTGCTTGGGATTAAACCCGAAACATATACAATATTAGATTAACCATCGAGCTCGATTCTCGATGCTTTCCTATTACAACGTTAACTAATTGATTGACCAAGACTTAAATACATAATGAACGAACTTCATGTTCGACTCAATATTTTGAGGCTAACAGATAGACTACGAGTTATCAGAGAAATACACGACGAAGAAACTCATCTTAGTCTTAAAACCGATATAGTGGAACACATTTGGCATCGAACAAATGCACACTAATTTATTGTAATATTTTATTTCCGTATTTTTATTTGCAATGTTTAATTATTATTAATGTAATGTTTTTTAATTTTTTTTTAAAAAGTGTTCGGTCGCCAGTGTGGTCACCATTACGGGGGTTTGGTTTATGTGTGGTCTAGAAGAGATAAAGCTAAGTTGGCGCCGAGGTGGCGGTCGCATGTGCGGTCACCATTACACTCAGTATCAGAAAGTGATATTGTATTATATTCTATGAGTAATAAATTGGGTAGAAAATGTATATTTTGCAAAATAATTTGATGAGTAAAAACATGTTTAAATTGCACCAACCCTACTTTCTCTAAACTATAATGTTTAAAATCAACAAAATCATTTCTTATGAATACTATAAGAGTGGACTATTATGCTACTTAATAAACATATGGTGAAATTTGTGTGACTTTTAAAAGAACTTGAACTAAGCCTAGATGTAAGATCGGACAATATTGAAATCTTAGTCTCAAATGGTAAACTCTTAATGTTCAGGGGCTTATTGTGTATCTTTGTTTCTTTTAGTTTAGGTTTTAAACAAGGTTTGGCTGATTTTGATCAAAGGCTTTAAGATGAAGGGTTGTTGCTGTCAAGTGTTGATAGTTATAAATCTGTTTGGTCAAGATGCTATAAAAGCTGGTTTCTCCAGCTTTGACCTTCACTTTTCTAGACTTCTCTCTCTCTAAAATTGTTCCTCTCTCTAAAAAGTTGTAAACCCTAGTTTGTCAGATCATCTTGATCTTGTTGTTATTCTGTTGTAATAGAACTATTATCAATCTTGATAATAGATCCATAACTGAATAGCAGTGGTGGATTGTTTTTGGTTTGATTCATCTGATTAAGATCAGTTTTCTGTGTAATTGTTGATACGCAAATTGAGATTTGAGTAGTTTTTATAATAAAATTTATAATTTTTTCATGGTATCAGAGCCGGGTTGCTTTGAAATCGTTTTTAAAAAAATTAGGGTTTCATAAAATTTAGGGATTTTCAGAAATAATCAATCAGTTTTCTATTAAAACTGTTTTCTTGTAAGATCTATGGTTTAATTGCACAGATCTATTGTGAATTTCAAAAATCCCTAATTTTGAAAAATTAGGGTTTCTTAGTTCTTAGTGATTATACTCTCTCTGGTTGATTGGTTGGTGATTAAGATTGCTTAATCGTTGGTTTTTGGAAGTTCTGGGTTTGATTTGCTCTAATTTGAGGAATTAAGGTTTTGTGGATCTTAGTGATTGGATGTGGTTTATTGCTGATTAATCTGCTAGCATTCTTGACTAAGTGAATGAAAAAGATAGTCGGTTTAGTATTGCTTTCCGCTGCATATCATTTAAAGCTCTGTAACATCTCTTTATCTCTCTCTTATTAGTGTTAATTGAGTCAGTTTGCCCTTGATCTGCCACCTTGAGTGGTGTGAAAGTCTGGGAACTTCTTTTCTCCTTTCTTGTTGTTTGTTTTTATCTTTCTATTTTTTTGCTTGTTTGTCATCATGTCTGTTTATAATTCTGAGCATAATTCTCCTATTAATTCTGATCATGATGATGATGTTCATGATCCTGTTACTAGAATAAGTAAATTTGACATTAGTGATCCATTACACTTGCATCCTAATAATACTACTGCTCTAACTGTTGTTTCAATAAAACTAAAAGGAACTGAAAATTATCAAGTATGATCATGTGTTATGCTTTTGGCTTTAAAAGAAAAGAATAAGATTGGTTTTATTGATGGTTCTTGTAAAAGATCTAATACATATGAGGTTCTTGGTAAACAATGGGAAAGGGTGAATGCAATTATTTTGGGTTGGATCTTGAATTCAATATTTGAGGAACTTTTCTTTGGTCAAATTTTTTCAAAAAGGGCTAAACATGTTTGGGAGGAATTAAAAGAAACTTATGACAAGGTTGATGGATCAATAATGTTTGGTTTACATAATAAAATTAATACTCTTAAATAGAATGGCTCTTTTATTGTTGATTATTATCATAAGTTGAATGCTTATGGAAATAGTCTGATGCTATGATTGAGTTGCCTAAATGTGTTTGCAATGCTTCTGAAGGTTTTAAGAAACATAATCAGTTGTTGAAATTAATGCAATTTCTTATGGGATTAGATGATTCTTATATGCAAATTAGAAGCTCTATTTGTCTAGAGAGACTTGGCCTGATGTGAGAAGTGCTTATGCTACCATTTCTAGTAAGGAGTCTCACAGAGTTGCTGTTGGTAGTGTAGCTGGTTCCTCTTAAAGGAACCAGGCTTCTGCTTTTGTGTCTAATGTGCCTAATAGCTAAAATTTTCAGAGAAGTAATCAGAATTTCAGTGTTGGACCTTCAAGACCTAATAATTTTAATAATAATAGAAAAGGTAGGGGTTCGGGTTTGAATAATAATAGGCAATGTGGGGTGATGAGGTGTCATTTTATACACTACTTCGGGGTCATTTAACCCCTTAAATCATCCAAATATTCCCAGATTATGTGCTTAATCGTTTATTTTCAGGGTTTTAGCACTTGGATGGCATACGGAGGAAATACACGTGACTTGGGCTCATTCGGAGAAGAAACGGACGAGATTACGGACCTAAACCAAATCCTTAAAGAAGTATTGTTTACAGAACATGGAGACAGTGTCACAAGCATAAAGCGATGCCGTCGTGATCTATTCAGTGACGGCGTTTGGAATCTGAAGACGGCGTCAGGACGAGGCCGACTTAAAGAGGATCTAGAATCATCCACGTAGCGACGATGTCAGGAGCATAAAGCGACGACGTCGCGTCGATATCTCTATAAATATAAGGCCGTTTTTAGGGTTTCAATATGTAACTTTTGGGATAACTTTGTATAACTTAGGGAGACGAGCCCTAGTCCTTGTAGCAGCTTCATAGGTCGTATTTAGGGCCTTAAAACCCTATTGTACTACCTTGGATCCATGTTTTAATTCAAGTAATGTGTTGTGTGATTGATTTATCTTCTTGCTTCCTTTATAACATGTGAGGCTAAACCCTCCTTTGTATTTGCTTATGATTGCATGAAAGTCAGATTGTAGATCCTTTTACTGTTGCTTCTTGTTGATGAATGTGCGCATTAGGCCTTAGAAAACCAGCTTTTGTCTGTATCGTTGTTGACATATCTAGGGAAACGCGAGTGCGTAGAAAGGATACCATTGGGTAACAGTCTTCATACTACCTTGCCCCTTTTATGGTTGATCCCTATTAAGTTATTTCACACGCATTTAATATACTCTTAGGGGCCTTGTAATAGTCTTCATACTACCTTACTTGTGCTTTGCCTTAACGAAATATTAAATAGATGACGGATTCGTGTAATTCGTTCGTAACCTAGGAAATACTTACACATTACATCTCAAGGGTGACAAGGCAACATGATTAGGAGAAACAATCTGATTAATAATGCATGATTAGGTAAATACATTTTATTATCATAAAGTTAACACCCGTAGATTAGTCTATTAATTAGTTTAGTTATTAGTTTATCAAACCAACCTCTCAAACCATAGATTTATCTGCTTTCTTATAAAAATAAAAATACAAAAATAATATTCTCTCAACCCCTAGAATTCTGTTAGGCCGTGATCAAGCCTTCCTAACTTATTCCCCTAGAGAACGATAACAACCCCCGAGTCTTGCCTATACTACTACTACAACGGTTAGGTGCTCTGCCTAGGGAGTTGTAAAAATTCTTGTTGAAGTACTACGACAAACGCATCAAGTTTTTGGTGCCGCTGCCAGGGAATAGTTAGGTTTTGATCATAGTTTAACTTAGTTCTACTCGCTTAAATCCTTTCAAGTGAGACTTTAATTTCCGCATATTAGCTTTCTCGTAGTCTATCTTTTCTTTGTGTTTTGTTCGTAACATTCATTGACTATTCCATTCGTCATTACGGAGAACGCGAATCCACCAGCCAATAATCGTCCTGTCCTACCAACTGCGCTGCGCGCACGAGCCGTCCATGATCTCTACAAGCTACAAAGAATTTTGGCCTTTGTTGACTCTCGCTTAGAGAGTATTGAGCGATTCCTTAATGACTTCGCCAACCAACCTAATGAGACTAATACAAATGACCTTGAGTCTGATGATGATTCGGTAGACACACCCCTTGTTTCCCCTTTTCCTAATTCAGATAATGATTCAGATGACGGTGAAGTGCTTAATGAATTAATTGAGTATGAGAATGTTGGAATGCTATGCCGAGAAAAGGTAATTAATAGTTTCGATGGGGATGACTTGGCATTCCAATGTATGATCGGATTTAGGAAGTTTACCGCCTACTTTGACCCCTTCCTACCAATGAACATTATCACGCGAAAAACCTACAACACTATAATGGTGGAAGGATTAGAAAGTACAGGGAAGAACTTAGTTGCCGTTGTTAAGGATGTCTATGTGTTTGTTGGTAGCTTCACCTACATCACGGACTTTGTGGTATTAGAAGACTTAGTAGAATTCATCCTAATAGATAAGGCTGAAGTAGTAATGGGTAAACCGTTTAGGAAAATCACTAAACTCGAATATGATTGCGTTAAGGGATTAATGTCTTTCAATAAGATCTTTGATAATTACACATTCCAAATGCCACGTACCATACCTAGATTTAAACGTTGGGGGCACGTATCACGAAGTAAGATCCCACATATCCTTGTGCTAAGTCAAAAAGATCTAACTAACGGGTTTAAGAATGCTTATGAAAAGAATAAATTTATGTACAAAAATTACTTAAACCTAGGTCCTGAATACCAAGTAGATGAAAGTATGAAGGAATGGCTCATTCGGGGATACATGAGCATTCATGAAGTCACGTAAGGACGTGTGACTTCGAGTCTAGCTACAAGACTCGTAAATAAATAAAAGTGCTTTTTGGAAGGCAACCCAATATTTACTTTCCCGCATATTAGGAGTATCTTGTGTTTTAATTCTTCATCTTGTGTTTTAATTCTTTATTGTTTGTTTTATTATGTTTGAATTAGTTTGTAATCATGCTTTGTTTGTTTGTAACTTCGTCTTATTTGAAGTCAAAGGTATTTTGCAACAAAATAAGTGTAGGGGAATATATTCGGTTTTTAAGAACCAAATTCAAACATTTAAAATAAATTATTTAGATTAATTCGCGTCAGTTCCGAGTCATATGATTGTATGACTAATTCCAGGTTTTTATGCAGTGCTTTCTTCATTTTTGACTTATAAAAATTGCGTGCAGGAAATTTCTCATTAAAAACGAAGAAGAAATTTTCACAGACGCAGGGGACAGCGTCAGGATTATTCATGATGGCGTCGCGCCTCCAGTTATGTGAAAATTCAAAAAATTTCAATTATTTCTGAAAAATAGATGTGCAATATTTAAAATTTATAATTCTTTTGTAAACTTGCATAAACCTATGATTATATCAGTACTCTCGTCCTATCTTTACTACTTTTGTAGAGTCGAAACCCTAAATTCTCATTGTATATTTATCTATCCTGCCAATTGTATGCTTGGTGTAGTTGTCTTTGTCTTTGATTACAGGTTATATTTGATAAGAAGAAGCTTGGAAGTTCTTAGGAAGTTTCATTGGATGATTCTTGGAGGATGATTTAACCAGTTATCACATGTTTCTTCTCCATTATTGAGCAAACCAAGGGAGTACTAGTTTCTTTTACTTGTTTTCTTTTCCCTTTATTCGTTTTTATGGGTACTGGACAATGTTCAACTTAAGTGTAGGGGAGAATAAGCCTTAGAAACTATTCTTTCATTTGTCATTTGCTTTGTCCTTGAAATGATGGGTAATATATCGAAACATAGCATAAAAAGGTAATTTTAACCAAAATTTAAAATTTTTTATGACACATACCAACGAAAACCGAGTATTATTAGCGTCTTATGGATAAGAATTTATATGACTAGCACAAAACCCTTAGAATTCCACCCCAAAAAGGTGAGGTTCGCCTTTAGATCTATAGGAATTCGGGTATCCATTGTTGATACCCATGTGAGTGTACCGGCAGTATATTAAATTCTAGAACTTGTTTTTGTGATGCATCCTGAGACCGCATAGTGAGTATTAGGATTTGCTTGATAAGAGGCATTAGGATTAACTCATGTTTTAAACCTGTAATTGTTATGATGGTCACACCGATCATATAACTATCCCACACCCTTGCCATGCACTCATTTTTAAAGCAGGATACCCCTAGTACAACCCTCTGAGCCTATCCTTTTTTACTGTTCTCGTAATTTTCTGGTGGATTTCAGATTATTAATGAAGAGCATTGTCACCCTTAAACCAATCGTTACACCCAAATCGCCTTAGCCTACCTTGTATGTACTCGCTTTTAGTACATTATTGTTTTAACCCAAGTTAATTATTTGAGTACACGGTTGCTAAGTCCTTATCCTTGTAAATACAGTTTTGGGACGATTAAGATTCATGGTAGTATTTATTTCGCGAAAGAATGGGGAAGAAAAGTTAAGTTAATACCCTCATATGTTTGTTAGATGATCTCCATGTTATTTTGATCCACCTCAAGACGGGTCATTAGTTAGATTGTAAATATCGAGTATGTAAAAGTTCAAGTGTAGGGGTACGTGTTATAAACCCCATGTTATGGTGTATTATGTTATTAAAAAAATAGAAAAGAAAAAGAAAGAGATTGATGTATAGTTTTGTAGAGTTTGTATATCTTTGTCCGAGTCTTGGCTTAGCAACCAAACCAGCATGTATTCAGGTAAATAATTAGCTAACCATTCCACTCCAAATTCACACAAAGCCACCCAAATGTATCCCATCCGTTTTTATTCTATTATATGTTATCTTACACCTATACCCCACAACCCTTTAAAAGACCTCTTAGATAGTAATGAATAATGCTTGCGCCCAGCGGTGGAGGTTTGATCCTTTACCAAGCCTATGGTAATTTATATGCTATGACAGGTATTGAGTGTTGATTTTCCATTTCCATTAGTTGTTATAAATGATTATACACCCGAGTGAAAGAAAGAATCCCCAAACACTTATGTGATGTGCTAGTATACACTTTCCGTGCTTTTAATTACGAGGTTTAGAAGGTTGTGTAATAAAATACTTTTAAAGAGTAGGTTAAATGACCCTCATATTGCTATTGTATAGGTAGAAAAGCCCATTTTCTTGAGGACAAGAAAATCCCAATTGTAGGGGGTATTTGACGAGGTGTCATTTTATACACTATTTCAGGGTTATTTAACCCCTTAAATCATGCAAATATGCCCAGATTATGTGCTTAATCGTTTGTTTTTAGGTTTTTAGCACTTGGATGGCATTTGGAGGAAATACACGTGACTTGGGCTCATTTGGAGAAGCAACGGACGAGATTACGGACCTGCACCAAATCCTTGAAAAAGTAGTGTTTATAGAACGTGAAGACGACATCGCAAGCATAAAGCGACGCCGTCTTGATCTATTTAGTGACGATGTTTGGAATCTAAAGACGGCGTCAGGACATGGCCGACTTAAAGAGGATCTAGAATCATCCACGTAGCGACGACGTTAGGAGCATAAAGCGACGCCGTCGCGTCGATATCTCTAAATATAAGTCCGTTTTTAGGGTTTCAATATGTAACTTTTGGGATAACTTTGTATAACTTAGGGAGATGAACCCTAGTCCTTGTAGCAGCTTCATAGGTCGTATTTAGGGCCTTAAAACCCTATTGTACTACCTTGGATCCATGTTTTAATTTAAGTAAGATTATTTATCATTAATCATTCAATATGTCTATGTGTTGTGTGATTGATTTATCTTCTTGCGTCCTTTATAACATGTGAGGCTAAACCCTCCTTTGTATTTGCTTATGATTGCATGAAAGTCGGATTGTAGATCCTTTTACTGTTGCTTCTAGTTGATGAATGTGCGCGTTAGGCCTTAGAAAACCAGCTTTGTCTGTATCGCTGTTGACACATATAGGGAAACGCGAGTGCGTAGAAAGGATACCATTGCATAACAGTCTTCATATTACCTTTCCTCTTTTCTGGTTGATCCCTCTTAAGGTATTTCACACGCATTTAATATACTCTTAGGGGCCTTGTAACAGTCTTCATACTACCTTGCTTGTGCTTTGCCTTGACAGAATATTAAATAGACAACAGATTCGTATAATTCGCTCATAACCTAGGACATACTTACACATTACATCTTAAGGGTTACAAGGCAACAGGATTAGGAGAAACAATCTGATTAGTAATGCATGATTAGGTAAATACATTCAATTATCATAAAGTTATCACCCGTAGATTAGTTTATTAATTAGTTTAGTTAATAGTTTAGCAAACCAACCTCTCAAACCATAGATGTATCTGCTTTCTTATAAAAATAAAAATACAAAAATAATCTTCTCTCAACCCCTAGAATTATGTTAGGCCATGATCAAGCCTTCCTAACCTATTCCTCTAGAGAACGATAACAACCCCTGAGTCTTGCCTATACTACTACTACAACAATGGTTAGGTGCTCTGCCGAGGGAGTTGTAAAACTTCTTGTTGAAGTCCTACGATGACCGCATCATGGGGGTTCTGGTTTGGTGTGTGAAAATAGTGGTTTTAATGGTCATATTATTGATAGATGTTTTAAAATCATTGGATACCCTGCTGATTTTGGAAAGAAAAAGTCTGGTCAAAATTTTAAGAAACAAAGTGTTTCTAACAATAATTCTGTTGGGAAAAGTTCATCTTCTAGGTTTACAGATGAAAATATGGCTACTCTTATCTCTCTCATCAAAGACAATAAAGTTAGAAAAATATGCAGGCCAATATGGCAATAACAGTTCTATTTTTCATAAAAATTTTGAGAATTTTTTTGTTCTAATACTAATTTTAAACCTAAACTTGTTAGTAATGGAAAAATTGTTGATTCAAGGACAAACCAGCATATGACTTTGATATCATCAAATAACGTCACATTTTACCATCATTTATTCCGTACATTTTACCTACTTTTATATAATTATTGCAAGATATTGGTACTTAATTGCTTAAAGTTTATAATTGCGGTAATTCTGGAATAATTTGTGAAGACGAAGCTAAAAGGCGCAATTCTGGAGCTAAAACGAAGACATTTGAAGAAAACTGTTATCTGCTACCATACGCCGTATCCAGCAAAGAAGATACGGCGTATCAGCGCCAGCTCATCACAAGAATACGCGTAAAAGATCAATTCCTGATTCGGCGTATCACTGTTCATCTATACGCCGTATGCACAGTTGGTCATCAGTCAAAGATACGCAGTTAATATGATTGATGGCAATTAATCTTGATTGATTTGATCTTATCGCGGACTCAAAGGAAATTAAACCTATATGCCGTATTCACCTCTCTCCATACTGCGTATCCAGGCAATATTCAGACACTATAATTACAAGACTCAAAAACGAGTTTCGGTGTACAAAAATTACATTCTCTATACCATACTCACTAAAGTCGAATTTTCCAAGATATTAGAAGCAGCCAAGGTCAAGCACCAACCACCATTCCATAGAAGACATCGTGTAATTCCTACTTTCTTAACCATTCGATTCTTAAATTGTTTGATCACGCTTGTAAAATTACAATGATTGTGGGCTAATACCCTCGGGTATTAGCCATGTTAATGAAGTTTACAATGTTTGGTTTGTTTTAATCTGGCTTGCTTAATTTATCATTGTTGTTTAATTATGTTTATTGCCTTATACTTGTTTATGTGCTTGTATATGCGGCATATCCTTCAACTGGGTCTAGTGAGACTTAACCCGTAATCTAGATGTTGGGATAGCTCTCCATGTTATGTTTTGTATGCCCGAACCAATAGAATCACAAATGACGCCCTGTCCTTACCCTTTGATTATGAGCTTAGTTGGACCGACAGGTGACCCGATAATTGTTCAACCAGTATTGTTCTTAACTAATTGGTATTGATTTGGGTGGTGGACTACCAGCGTATGAAACAACATCAAGCAATAAGTGGGTAAATTCCCGATAGGCTAGGGTATTAATAGGATCACCACTGCTTTAATTCCCTATGATAGATTATAATTAGACTAAAGGATGCTTTATGCGGATGCGTTAATCGTGACAGGATTGTTCGTATCTAGGTCTTAGGATGAAGAACCGTCTAAGTCTTAAGAATGATATGCCGCCTCGAAATAAGTAGCCATTGCACTAAACAAACAAATCAACTTGTAATCATATTTAACATGGTTAATACAATTTTCTATTATTTGGCTTGTACCGCTTCTTTGTCTTGTGATTATTTGCTTTCGTGTTTATTGTGTTTAGAATTAATCTTTGTCACCACTAAACCTGTGCCAGCCTCTCAGGCTGAAAACCCCCAATTACCTCTAGTAAATATGTACAACATAGGTTTAACAAGTAATTAGACTAATCTAGATAGACTAAAATACTGATAAAATATTAGGTTAACGTTCGCTCTTAGTGTTCGACAACCTACTTATCGCGAAGCTACATCTTGACCGGGTACACTGCCCGTTAAAGTATTGTCTTTAGGTTTGTCGGCTAAATATAAATGTAAAACTTGATAATCACCAAACACTACACACACGACGACACATCAAGTTTTTGGCGCCGCTGCCAGGGAGTGAATAGTTTAATCTTTATTCTTATTAGTGTTTCTAACCTTTAACTAGCTTAGTGTAGAATTAATTGCTGATTGAGTGTTTTAATTGTGTGTTTAAATTCCTGCATTATTTATTTCTGTATTGAATATGACGTATTCAGTTCACTGAATACGGCGTATTGGTCCATTTAACGTTTCCTCTGTAGCAATTTCATCACAGGTAATGATAGAGGACCCCAACATCACAATGGAAGAATACATCAGACTTGAAGAAAAAGAGCCCTAAGACGTGGCGAGACGTTCGATTGGCAGACTGCCACATACGGTAAAATGGAGTATTGCGAAGATGAGGACGATTGCTTCATAAACTTCGAAGCCGAGTTCCTAGCCATCACTTTTGGGAACATCAATGAGAGAGGCAACACTATCTTATCTCAATCCTTTGTAAGTCTTATTTTCCAATGTAACCCTGAAACAACAATTGAGGAGTACATTAGGAGTCTAAATATAGGTGATACTTACAATTGGGAAACTGCCAAACATGTTTTGGAAAATTTGGATTTTAATGAGTTGGACTTTAACGCCTTAGATTTTTTTGAAACAAATTTCTCAGCAATTGCCTACGAGAACGATTAATCTGCATTTCTTCCGAATTCCAATTTGATTCCGAGATTTTCATCAAAAACGAAACACCATTTTCCAAAATTAAACGCAGGGGATTCTATTAAAAAAATAATGGAATGCTTTTAAGATACGATTTTCAAAAAAGGAGAAGTTCAACATATTAAATATCAAAGAAGATATGTTTTCCCATGGAACCCTTTGCGACGCGTTTTTCAAAGTAAATAAAGGAAATGGTGATTGCGATGATGAAATCAATAAACCTCCTTGGGTACCTGATGCCAATAGTAGCAATCAAAGCCTTTCAAATGGTTCGTACAAAAACAAAATCCGTGGAATCACCGTAACCAGACTATTCATGGATCTAATTCTCAGAATTTTTAAACAAATCGAGGGGTATAACGGGATAGTACAAAACTTACTTGAAAACCTACACATGCCTTATGGCATCCCGTTTGACCGTAAGTTGTTTTATAAAGATGGAAATTAATGTACATCTTGCAAGGAGTGCGAAAAAAGTCCACTGCTCAGCCATTATGTATATGGCGTATGTGTTTCCCATAAATACGGTGTATTTGGAATTTCAAAAATTAAATGGCGGTCCTCCAAACATACGGCGTATTGACTTGGTGAATACAGCGTATCCAAACCAGCGGCTATAAAAACCAGCCGAACCATGCATACTTTGCTAGGGTTTTCGAAAAATCAAAACCACCCTAAGCAATAACGATTCGATCTGGTCAAATCCTTCGCTACAACCTTATGGAGAAGGATTGGGATAACGAATGCAAGAAAGGGGATCAAACAATTGATTGGTTTGGTTACGAAATGACCTTTGAGAAGGAATTCGAAGAATTTTGTAAGCACAATTTAAAAAGTAAGAATGATAATGATGTGGGCAATAATTACTTGACGAACTATAGTCCTCATGATGAATGGGTGCGTGTGAAATCCGAGGAGACCAGTCCAACCAAAAATTACCAAGAAAAGATCAAGGATCACAAATTGATCGTCACCAATGACGAATTGATGCACTGTGATTGTAAGACAATGAAGCACAAGATCGAAGGAATACCGCAAAGAATGAAAAGAAAGTTCGAAAACGAATTCGACGAAAGGGTAAAAATCAATGGTTGGTTGATAAAAAAGTGACGAATGTGTCAATAATTTAAGCAAAGAAGGAAAAAGGTCAAACTTAACGACCGGCTGAAACAAAAGTGCTTCCCGAGAGACAATCTGGTTGTTTTTAAATTGTTTGTCGCATTTAATTGATTGAAATTGTTGAGTCTGTCTTCCCAGACATGACATACGGAGTATTGAACCCCTCAGGATATGACGTATGCATATCTGGACATTATCAGTATATTTAAATTTCAGTATTTAATTTCTAGCATTTAAATTGTTTTCACAGGTTTACATACGGCGTATCCTAGGGTTTGGGATACGACGTATTGTAACATGTATAGTTGTGTGTTTAATTGTTTGCCTGTATTGTAGGATAGCGGAAGTACATATTGCGCGAACGTCTTCTAACTTTCATGCAGGACCTTGCTGCAAACGAATTCGACATAATGGTATACTCTGAAATTGTCATGTGTTGAACTCTCACGGGCATTCTGAAGCCCTCATCAACACACCTTTTGCTCAAACACTCACAATGGAGAACCATCCAGAGCAAACTATCAGGGGAGTTACCTCGTTCTAATTCTATTTCCATTATTGTTTAATTGTTTTATCCATACAATGAGGACGTTGTATAATTTAAGTGGGGGGATGGAGAATTATAACGTACTTGTCCTTATTTTCACAAATAAAATGCTAAACATGCTTAAAAATGGATCAATTTAAAAAAATTAGCATGCTTTTTGTGAAAAATCACTAGTTACATTACCTAGCGCACTATAACCCTTAATGTCTATTTGTAAGAATTAAGCCCATCCGTTTCCAATTGCTTACTAAAATTTCACAAAAATATGAGTGTGCCGGTGATGTAGTGGACGTTAGAACTTGGCCTGGTATATCACTCGAGACCTCAATGATGAGTACTATAGATTTAGATGGAGTAACATGCTTAACTGGTAGATTTCTAGGATTAAACCAAAAAAGCCTACATGTTGTAAAATTAACTAACTACACTGGTTAGTTAACCCCCGTGTAACCCTTTGCTTACTCTCACTTTTAGAGTAAGATACCCCTAGAATAACCTGCTGAACCATTCCTTCCTTTTTTAACACCATTAAAAATTATTTCGTTTCACCTTTACACCTTAGCCTACCGTGTAGATTAAGGCCTATTTTAATCAATGTTGCTAGTTTCTTTCGTGTAAAGTTTTGTAGTTCCTGCGTCAAAGTGAAATTTTTCTATCTCTGTAATGGTCAGGAAAATTTCACAATGCAATGGGAATGTTTGTAGCTCGTGTATTTTTGCTACTTTCGCGATTGTGAATTATGTCCGAAGAAGTTAAGTTCAAAGGAAAATTTTGCCGGACGAATGATGATAGTGAAGACGGTGAAATTACACCGAGATTTATGAAATATTGTTGCAAAAAAATATATTGTGAAAGAAATATAGTCGGTTCATTGAGCCTATACCAAATACATTTTTTGAAGGGATCAATTATTCGTTGATACGTACAAAAATCAACGATGTAAAGTATTGTAAAAAGTGGCCGATATCACCACTTATCTTGTAAAGTATGTAAAATTCGAGATGTAAGGGAAGTTGACCGTTATGGGAACACCAACTTAGGTTTTCATTGTCATCTTATGATCGAGACGTTTGTTTATATGTTCAAGTCTTTGTCATGGAACGGTCGGTAAAGTTACTGCAACTGTACCCTATTTGTTGGCATTAATCTATTTTTTGTGATTTATATTTAACAACCATTTACTTCCCTTTCCTGATAACTAACCTTAGGATCTACTCGAATGAGGATGTGTACGAGCATGGTTGTCTATTCCGTCGTTACGGCCATGTATGTATGTCTCAGCTGCCTGGTTGGATGAGGACCTTCGGTGAAAGTCAGAAGCTCCATACCCTATATCATTCTTCATCCTTAAAAGAATTATTAAACCCAAGCCTATTTATAAATACCTAATTTACCTTTTGACTTGTTACTCCTTAGCTCTAGAGGTGGAGATGTGTATCCTTGCCAAGCCTATGATACGAAGCTAATCACGACCGAGCAAATGAGCGTACCATTAAAATGTTACACCCTAGATTAGTTGAGTGATCTGAGTGTTTTCATTCTCATATTTCGTGAGGTGCTTGGTTTTGTACAAGTGGTTAGAACGAAAAAAGTGCTTAACGGAAATATCCTTAACCTCGGTTAGGATACATTTTCAAAAACCTTTCTAAAGTCTACTTGAGGACAAGTAGGATTCAAGTGGGGGGATATTTGATATCATCAAATAACGTCACATTTTACCATCATTTATCCCGTACATTTTACCCACTTTTATATAATTATTGCAAGATATTGGTACTTAATTGCTTAAAGTTTATAATTGCAGTAGTTCTAGAGTAATTTGTGAAGACGAAGCTAAAAGGCGCAATTCTGGAGCTAAAACGAAGACATTTGAAGAAAACTGTTATCTGTTACCATACGCCGTATCCAGCAAAGGTGATACGGCGTATCAGCGCCAGCTCATCACAAGAATACGCATAAAAGATCAATTCCCGATTCGGCGTATCACTGTTCATCCATACGCCGTATGCATAGCTGGTCATCAGTCAAAGATACAGAGTTAATATGATTGATGGCAATTAATCTTGATTGATTTGATCTTATCGCGGACTCCAAGAAAATTAACCCTATACGTCGTATTCACCTCTCTCCATACGGCGTATCCAGGCAATTTTCAGACACTATAAATACGAGACTCAAAAACGAGTTTCAGTATGCAAAAATTACATTCTCTATACCATACTCACTAAAGTCGAATTTTCCAAGATACTAGAAGCAACCAAGGTCAAGCACCAACCACCATTCCATAGAAGACATCGTGTAATTCTTACTTTCTTAATCATTCGATTCTTAAATTGTTTGATCACGCTTGTAAAATTACAATGATTGTGGGCTAATACCCTCGGGTATTAGCCATGTTAATGAAGTTTACAATGATTGGTTTGTTTTAATCCGGCTTGCTTAATTTATCGTTGTTGTTTAATTATGTTTATCGCCTTATACTTGTTTATGTGCTTGTACATGCGACCTATCATTCAACTGGGTCTAGTGAGACTTAACCCGTAATCTAGATGCCGGGATAGCTCTCCATGTTGTGTTTTGTATGCCCGGACCAATAGGATCACAAATGACACCCTGTCCTTACCCTTTGATTATGAGCTTAGTTGGACCGGCAGGTGACCCGATAATTGTTCAACCAGTATTGTTCTTAATTAATTGGTATTGATTTGGGTGGTGGACTACCGGTGTATAAAACAACATCAAGCAATAAGTGGGTAAAGTCCCGATGGGCTAGGGTATTAACAGGATCACCACTGCTTTAATTCCCTATGATAGATTATAATTAGACTAAAGGATGCTTTATGCGGATGCGTTAATCGTGACAGGATTGTTCATATCTAGGTCTTAGGATGAAGAACCGCCTAAGTCTTAAGAATGATATGCCGCCTCGAAATAAGTAGCCATTGCACTAAACAAACAAATCAACTTGTAATCGGATTTAACATGGTTAATACAATTTTCTATTATTTGGCTTGTACCGCTTCTTTGTCTTGTGATTATTTGCTTTCGTATTTATTGTGTTTAGAATTAATCTTTGTCACCACTAAACCTGTACCAGTCTCTTAGGCTAAAAACCCTCGAATTACCTCTAGTAAATATGTACAGCATAGGTTTAGCAAGTAATTCGACTAATCTAGATAGACTAAAATACTAATAGAATATTAGGTTAATGTTCGCTCTTAGTGTTCGACACCCTACTTACCGCGAAGCTACATCTTGACCGGGTACACTGCCCGTTAAAGTGTTGTCTTTAGGTTTGTCGGCTAAATATAAATGTAAAACTTGATAATCACCAAACACTACACACACGACGACACATCAAGTTTTTGGCGCCGTTGCCGGGGAGTGAATTGTTTAATCTTTATTCTTATTAGTGTTTCTAACCTTTAACTTGTTTAGTGTAAATTAATTAATTTAATTCTGACTGCTAATTGTTTAGTTTAATTGTGTGTTTAATTTAATTGCATTATTTAATTGTATTTTAAATAGTATTCTGTTCTGACTGATCACTTGATACGGCGTATCCACCAGTTGGATGCGGCGTATCTAAACTTCTACTCAGTTGCCTTTGATGAGAATAGATGTTATTTCTTGAATCAGGATTTGAATTTGAAAAATGTTATAGAGATTGGTGAACAGTGTAAAGGGTTGTACTACTATAATGACAAAGGTATTAAAAGTAATAATAGTACCTTTAGATTTCAATGTTTGCTATCTCAGCATAATTGGCACTGCAGACTTGGTCATCCTGCAGACCCAATTCTAAATGTTCTTAATGATTCCCTAAACATTGATAAAAAGGATTATACGGTTTGTTGTGAAATTTGTCAAAGGGCTAAACAAACTAGAGAACTTTTTCCTTTAAGTGACCATACTTCTAAAAGGTTGGAGAACTTTTTCCTTTAAGTGATCATACTTCTAAAAGGTTGGGTAATCTTGTTCATTTAGATTTATGGGGGCCTTATAAGGTACTAGTTCTGAGGGGTTCAGGTTTTTCTTGACTGTTGTGGATGATTACACTAGAGCAGTTTGGGTATACTTGATTAAATCTAAAGATGAGGTTCCTTACTTCATAACTGTTTTCTATAATTTGATTGAAAACAAATTTAAAAGTAAAATTAAAGTTTTTAGAAGTGATAATGGTACTGAGTTTGTTAATCAATCTGTAACTAAACTGTGTTTTGATAAAGGAATTATTCATCAAACTTCTTATGTGTATACTTCACAACAAAATAGGATTGTTGAGAGGAAACTTATGCATCTTTTAAATGTTTATAGATCCCTCATGTTTCAGGGGGGAATACCTTTAAGGATGTAGACTGAGTGTATTCTAACTGCTACTTATCTTATTAACAGACTCTCTTCTTCTATGCTAAATGGAAAGTCTCCCTATGAAATGATATATACAAAATGTCCTACTCTCTCTCGCTTATGTTTTGCTATCATTGTCAACAATAATGACAAGTTTAGTAGCAGATCTAAGAAATGTGTTATGATAGGATATTCTAATTTTAAAAAGGATATAGGTTATACAGTCTTGATAAGCATTAGTTCATTTTTTCAAGAGATGTTAAGTTTTTTGAGAATATTTTTCCTTTTAAGGATTCTGAAGTTGAATAAAATGATTCTGCAAATGTTTTTCAAGATGTTAATTATATAAACTTTTTTGATATTGAATATCCTAAGATACCCAATGCTGATGAGAGAGTAGCTAATGATCTGAATAAAGGTAAAAGTCAGGGGCGGAGCCAAGATTTCACGTTAAGGGGGGCCTAAATATTTTATACCCGCGACATAATTCAAAGAAATACAACAACGTATGATGATCTACCAAAATAAATTAAGAACCAAATAGACAGTGTAATGACATTAAGAAACTAGTATCTTCTGGTACGAGACATAATCAGTTAACATATGAAATCTAATGAGTAATGACCTTGAGTATATGAGCTTTAAGACTTCTAAATTCTGATGACGTTGAAGACTTAAATTCTGATGACCATGAAGACTTGAGCTTCAATCATTTGTGACCTGCAAGTGACGCAAAATAGTTAATATATAAAAGGATAAACTTTATGTTAATGAAAAAAAGAAACATTTCAAGAGTAACAAGAAATTATACCTTGCGTTTCTTCATCATCTGCACACGACGTTGTGATTTGGAGTAAAAATCATCTATTATTTTCTCATTGCAAAGTGTACCAACAATCTCCCTTTCAATGCTAAGAATCGTGCTACTCTTAAGGAAGTCATCACTCATTGTACTATGAAGTGTTGTTTTCACAAGTTTCATCTTTGAAAAAGCTCTTTCAGATGTTGCCATTGATACTGGGAGAGTTAATATGAGACGAATTAACCTATCAATAAGAGGATATATTTCTGACTTCTTAGTTTTCTGTAATCCTCTACACAATGCTGAAAGTGAACTAACATTCTTCAATTCAAGATCACTATCTAGCTCAAAATGTTGCAACTCAAGTTTGAATTCAATTCTCTCTTGTTCGGTAAAATCCAAAGGATAATACTTTGTAACCAATTTACTCATGTCATCAGTATTGAAAGATTTCTTTGGATCCAAAGTAACACTAAAACGAAGAAGCTCCGAAACAGACTCACTAAATCTATTATTCAACTCTTGCAACTGACTATCGATAGCAACAATAAACATATCAACCCGATAATGATGCTCCACAGTCACATCATCTTTCTTACTACGAGACTAAATTATATCTCTATAAGTCGTGCTCATAACAGGAACCGAGTTGCTATATTTTTCACAAAAACAAACAACTTGATCTAGAAGTGATTGCCACCCATCATCCCTTAGTTTTTGAATTAATGTGTTTGTAGTGGAAACTAAAGTGAGTGCATTGACAATATCTTGAGACTTATTTTGAAAATATTGCAAAGATTGTTTGTAATCTCCACTGTTTTCTTCATAAGGTACAAAACGAGAATAAAATCAATGATAATAAGTGTGTAAGAGCATATTTAGCATCACCTTTTTGAGAACCAGTAGACCGTCCAAGACAAATGTCATTCAATACCACATGAGTTGGACCAAACAATTTTAGTAAACTACAAATGGATTTGAAGTGTGAACTCCATCTTGTATCTCCAGCCCTTTGTAAGTTTTGCATTTGATTAGCTCCTCTTCCACTATCAAGTTCCCCTATTTCAGCTAGATGTGAAATTTTAGCAAGTTGAGCATCTTGTAACTGATCATTACGCTTAGTTGAAGAACCTATGACATTAACAATGAAGTTTAAATGCTTAAAAAATGTATGCACTTCAGAAACATCTTTTGATGCCGCAACAAGAGCAATTAATGAGCGTAGCAATGCACATAATAAGCAAAAGGGCACTCGTTCAAGATCAATGCTTTTAGCCCATTCCATTCTCCGCGCATATTACTAGCTCCGTCATAATCTTGACCTCGAATATCTTGAACATCAAGTTTAAGATGAGATAAAGAAGTTAATATCTCATTTTTTAAAGTGAGTGCATTCGTATCTTTGACATGAACCAAGTCCAAAAATATTTCTTTAATATAACCACTTTGATCTACAAATCTCACCACAATAGCCATTTGCTCTTTCTTGGATTCATCTTGAGATCCATCAGCTATCAAACAAAATTTTGCCGTCCCAATCTCGTCTCGAATGGCTTCTTGTACTTTCATAGCAAACATTTGCAATAGTTCTTTTTGAATATCCGGTGAAGTATACTTGGCATTTTTAGGAGCAGCTTCTAGCACTCTAGCGACATCCTTATTATATAAAGCAAGAAGTTTTACTAATTCAAGATAATTTCCGTGATTTATTGAAGTTTGTCCTTCATCACTTCCCCTTAAAGGACATGTATGTAATGTAAACCACTTAGTAGTATAAATAGTTACGTCTTAGTCTATTGTCCATTATTTCTTGTTCCGTTTGCTTATCTATGACATTCTCTATGTGACATACTTTGTTTTTCAAATCTTCGTAGCATCTCACAGAAAAATTATGAGCTGAGACAGGGTTCGTACCTTCATGAGTGACGAAAGGACAACCTTTGCCACCATTAACCTTTCTCCAACTATTGAAACCTCTAGTAGTAAACGTGTCTGATCCAACTCTCCCAATAGGATTCCAACCAAAAAGATAACATGGAAAAAAAATGCAGCATCTTTCTTATCAAAATATTCCAACCACTAGAATCTTTTAAACCACGCTGCTTGGAAGCTACGCTTATGAAAACCACAAGGACTAAGAGGATAATGTGCTTTAACAAGTTGATAAGGTCCAAGCCTAACATAAGTTCATCTAATTTCATCTTGTTGGTTACATGGATAACTCGAAAATAGAGGTCGCACACCTAGATCACGAATCAAAGAATCTAATCTCACTTCATCTGAATTCAATGTAGTATTTGGTTCTGGTTCAACTCTTGGTTCAACTCTAGCTCCAGGTGTTAGGGGTGTTCAAAAAAACCGTGAAACCGACGAACCGAGCCGAACCGCTCAATCCGAAACCGAAAAAACCCGAAACCGAAGAAACCGAAACCGAAAAAAACCGAAACCGAAAAAACCCGCTTATAATGGTTCGGTTTCGGTTTTTACTTTAAGATATCCGCGGTTAACCGAACCGAACCGTGCATATTATACATGATTATTTTCTAACTAATATTCAAATAATTGTACAAGTATTAACCGATTATTGCAATACTTTTATATGTAAATAACGACTTTTTTATCGCTCGTAAAGTAAACATTTGTAAAATAAATGTGTGAAAAGAGATTATATTGAGTCGTAATCTGTAAACGTCGAAGTAATAATTTTTTGTTAATACTTTATATATGAATATTTGAATGGAATTATTGTAACGAAATACATTAAGTTTTAAATGACTTATAAATTCAACTCATTTAATTTACTAGAAATACATTTTATGGTTCTTAGACTATGTTATTTTTTATACGGTAAACTCTTTAAACTCAAAAAACGGTAACCGTGACCAACAGCGGGTAACCGCTCACTTAGGGTAAAACCGCCATGACCGGTTTTACCCGCCTAGTACCGGTCGGCGACGGATATAAAATTATCTAACCCGCGCCCGCGACGGCTAATTTAAATCTCCAACTAACCGAACCGAAACGCCCCGTGAACACCCCTACCAGTTGTCTCTTCCATAATATAATCATTGTTAGTTTTAGATTGGGAATTATGTTTCAAGCTCATGAAACAACCTCTTTATTGGCTGGTAAAAAGAGTCGATCATACTCTTCTTGCTCATAGTTGATGGATGTTCTGTTGTAACAAAAGTAATCAGTAAGTCGATAATCAAAATTTTGAAATCTTAATAAATAACAAGTATTCAACTAAGTTATAAGAAACTATCATTCTTTCAAACAAATGTGACTGAATCTGTGATCAATATGACACATTAGCATACATACTAGATCTTTTAATAAACCAATAAGCTGTAAGAATGCAATTATTCAAAGAAAATAATAGTAATGAGCCAATGAAGCAATTAACTTATAGGCCAATATATCATTAAAGAAAAAAGGCCTTATAGCAGGTTAATTAGTAAATCATACCACCTGCTAGGCTACTACTAATTTCATACAAACTTAACATAATGACTATTGACTAAGGACTTTAAATGCATTTGAATGAATTATGAATTATGAATGTCCCTATACTATTGACTATTGATTCAGTCACTTTAAATGAATTATGAATGTCCCTATACTGCTATACACTTCCACTTCCGTATACCATTTTAACTCTTTAAAGGTAGAGCAAACTAATTAAATAAACATTCAAATGTTCAATTGATCATTAATGTGTCAAAAGGAAAAACTCTTTCAATTGATCATTAATCCGAAAGTTTCAAACATTTATCACTAATTTTGATCATTAATGAATACTAAACAATAAAGAGAATTGAATACCTTTATTTATGGCTTTATTAGATGATTGGAATTTTTGATCAAGATTTAGAGAATGAGAGTGACGATGTGACGGTTAGTTTGCTAGATGAATTTTCTCCTTTTCCTGTGAGAATAACAAAAAACATTAACATATCACTAACCTTGGAGGGAGCCCAGTTCTATGTTATCCCATTTATACAAAAGGTGGGATACCCGGTTGCAACCCGCTGGGTCAACCCGCCCGGGTATCCACCCGTTTGTAGCTCACATTTGTGGGTTTTTTAGTTACTAACCTAACCCATTAACCCATTCCTCTAATTTTTTACCCGCTTTTTTAGTTGTTAACCCGACTTATTGACCCATCCCTCTTAGTCTTTACCCGCTTATTGCCCGAGTGTTATAACAAGACACGTATGAGGGATACGTGTTTTGTTTTCTTTCAATCCTACACATACATAACACACACAAAACACATACACAATCAAACCATCTCTCTCTCACCTGAATCTAATCAAAAGCCCACTGCAAACTAAGAACAAAAAAATTATCAAAATGATTTCATTTGACTTTCGAGGCGTTTGTGAAGATTTAAGGTGACACGGCCGAGTTGGCAGCAGGTGGTGGTGATTTCAATCAAATTAGGTATGTAAGTTTACAAACCCTAATTAAATTGTTGATTTTGAGTGTTATATTTTTAGGGTTTTCTAATTCAACTTTTGCTTTTGCTTTTGGATTTTGTGTTAGGCCCCTTGGACACGTCAGCATTTCTCAGTGACGGCTACAAAGATTTAGTAGGATTGTTTGGGAAGCTTATTTGAGGGCTTATTAGCTTTTTAAGGTACTACTTCACGAAATTAGTTTGTATTTAGATTTTTGAACTGCTTATTATGAGAGTGTTTGGGATTATTTTTTAAAAATAAGTTTGAAGTGTTTTAAATATCCAAACTGCTTCTGCTTTGTTTTGCTCATTGCGTGTTCTTAAGCATACCATAAATGAATTTTTAAGAACGACCACATATTATGTTTTTTGAAAAAAGTGTGGGTGTGTTTTGGGGGCTGAAGTGTGTTCATGAAAAGGTCATATAAGCCGACTTAATTTTATATCGAGTATATTTCTAATATGGGCATGCTGTGAGTGGAAGGATCATGAAGAGTGTAGCAGTTTAATGTCTTTTTTCGAAATGCTTAGACAAAGTCATTATGCGTTAATGCGCTAGCGTGCCACATAGCTATTGACACAGTTTTTGATAACATGTTTATTTGTTGTCTTCTTCTAGGATTATGTAGATATTGTCTTATCTCAATCTTTATTAGTTACAATTATAACATACCGAAATCACCATATTCCCTCACTAATTTTTTTTACTTACTATTGAACCAGGAGCTAAAAGAAACAATCGAGCAACCGAAGAGAAAAGCGGCAAAGATGGAATGTTTGCATCGAAAAGTGAATTCAGTGACGAGATGACGGCCATACGGAGAGATTTTGTCACAATTCACTGGGAGATGGTGCTTCTAAAAAACTACAGCTCCTTAAACTTTGCAGGTACAGCATTCTTCTTATTGATATCTTAGTCGTGCATCTTATCTATGAATTTTCAGTAAACTTTATATATAACCGAATCATCACAGTATTAAACCACTAGAAGCGATCACTGGCATTAATCTTTGTTAGTATTATCCCAACGACCAACACTGACTGCAAATTCATGGTCCATTTTTTACTTTAGCACTACTACTTGTTGGACAATGAAAACTCGTAGTTATGATTTCATTATTGATCAGTATTTATAGAGTACAATGCATAACCCTAACCCTAATAGACCCAACCCACAAGTCAGGCTTGGGCCTAATCCATCTAATACTCCCCCGCAGTCCGACCGGCGAAATCGCGAAAGCTCAGACTGGAGTAGTAAACTAGAAAAAGAGAAATAAAACAAACCATTAACGGAATAAAATCATAACTTTATTGATGAAGATCTAGTAGCGGATAGAAAAATAGAGAGAGCCTTTGGAGTCTTCAAAACGTGACATGCAGCAGACGAAGCGTCACACACACGAACATAATTAGTTGTTGAAGAAATCCGCCAACATGCGAAGACAAATCTTCAAGCGAAACCCACAAACCGGATTTTTTTTTAATACGGGATAAACCAAATTTTTCGGAGAATAATTCAAAGTATTCTCACCAATACAAATTACGGGATAATTCAAAGTATCCCTATAACGGAGAATAATTCAAAGTATTCTCACCAACACAAAGCATGTCTATTTATAATAGAGCATAGCTTTGGGAATAAGCTACTAAACCCTAGATCTAATGGACCTCAAGCCCACAATGACTTGGGCCAATAATTTATGCCTCTAACACTCCCCCGCAGTTTGAACGGGGTCTTCGATACGGACAAACTGGATGAATGTTGAAGCCGATTCTTCTTCTCTTTTTCTTCTTTGTTGCTCGTTTGCACGGAGATTGACTTGTATTTGACGACATAATTGTATATATTGCTTCGCAGTTTCCTCCATTTTTTATGACGTTTGCTATTTTTTTTACGTCATGGCTTATTTTGCCTTTAGGAGGGAGCGGCAATTTGTTGGACAACTTTTGTTGTCAACGACAATGATCTTCGACAACGAAAACAATCAGATGAGAAAAAAGGGTTGATCTAGGCAACTCAACAATTTTTTTTGTGTTTTGACGGCTAGGGTTTAGGGTTTATGCATTGAATACGAAAAGTAAAATCCTAAATTAATAAAAACAATAAAGCGGAAAAAAAACGAGATCCCTCCGGATCACCGACAAGTAGCCGATGACCGGAGGATAGCAATTTTTATTGGTGGATCTTACCTAGAGCTCTGATACCATGAAAGATAATAGAAATTGATATTGATTGGATTCCTTTCATTACATAACAAAGCATGTCTATTTATAATAGAACATAGCTTTGGGAATAAGCTACTAAACCCTAGATCTAATGAACCTTAAGCCCACAATGGCTTGGGCCAATAATTTATGCGTCTAACACTACTGATGCATTCTGATCTTTAAGGTTCAAACCTGCTTTTGTCGTGGTATCTCAGTTTCCTGAATCTGTTGAAAATTAGTGACTTTCAACATAAAGTTAAGTACATTCACTTATGTGCTTAGATATATATTTTTTCGTTAGTGACTCTAAACTCTTTTTAATGTCAAACTTAGCATAAGCTTACTTATGCTCATAAGTTAGAAAGCAAGCAAAAAAATAGGCTTATAAAATATATGACGAAAAACATAAACAAATTTGGGCTTATAGCCTTAGCTTTCATGAGCCGATAAAGCAGGGTTGCGAATAAAATTCACTCCTATAATGTGGGGTTAATGTGTCCGTTTTGTGGTGTTTTTGTAGGTCCCAGGAAATGCGTAGATTGGGCTAAGAAAAGGGTGATGAAGCCAAAGCTGTAATTGCTTTGTCGGGCCTATGGTTGAAGTTCGGAAAGCTGAAACTCAAAAACCTGATATGCAATCGGTGTTCTTGGGATTACCTTTTCACAGCAGGTACGTCAAAAAGTGGTGAAACGTCTACTGCAGAAACAATTGTTCAGAAGTTTGTGTATAGGGCTTATAATTATTTGTGAATTCCAAACTATGTTTTGATACGGCGTCCTGATCTCTTTTACTTTTATAACGAATTGAATTTATGTTTGCAAGCCTCAAATAGGAGAGGGGAAGTAGGACGGTTTCTATTACAGCTTAAATTCACAATAACGAGTTTAGATTTTTCGGATAAATAAAACAGTGTCGGCGCATCGGCGTTAAATATTTCAACCTACTGTTTGCTGTTTCTTCCCGTATAGTGATTTTTTGAGTAAGGATGGTGGGAATCAGGTGCAGAAGGTGGAGGTTGACGGTGTGCATATTATGTTTACGCTGAAGCAAGACGTTGGTGGGATGAAGAGTGATGTGAGTGGGAGTGGTGTTAGTAAGATGCAGATTGTGTATACGACGACTAGGCCTAATGATATTAAAAATCCGTATGAGAAGATGCTTGAAAACGATGTGGAGTTTGGAGCACCTAATAAGAGGTTCGGTGGGTTCTTGAACTATGTGTTGGTAAGTTCTTTTGTCATATGAGTTTTTATTTTAGTTTGCGTTTTTGTATTTTTTGATAACAAAAGTGATGTGATACTTTGGTTTCTTACATTCCTAAAATTTCATAATTGATTGGTCTTTCTGGTAGATGTTATTTTAATAATTTTAGGCTATACCATGATTTGAATTGTTGACCGGATTTCTTATGTGAAAATTTTGGATTAGGTGTTGAATTTGCACATTTTCCCTTATTACTCTCTTATGCCATTTATGCAAAACATAGTTTAGTGACTTTTATTAAAAGTTAAGTGATGGAGCATTCATTCGAGTAAAGTAAACGTTGATAGACCACCGTATGCGTAAACCCTGTTCTTTTTGTATGGGAAATTTCATCGTTTTATTCCGGTTTGTTTCCCTTTTGTCTTCGTAAACATCAATATGTGGACATATATCGTGATCCCATCTTTGTTTTCATATGACATTGTATCTGCATTAGATTTATTGTGTTACTAGAATGATGTGAGTATATGATAGATCATCCTTATCACTGTTTTATGCTTGATAAGTACCTAATTAGTTCATCTTTAGCTCCTATTTTTGCACTAATTAAATTCAACCACGACCAAATATGTACTTTGTTGAGGCGACCTTTAATTCTTCTATGAAGACACTGATTCTATGGCTTAATGGAGGTAAATTCTCATAAAACCCGCATCACCATATATTTCTAATAATTGGAAAATCAGTAACACAATGTGTGTTAAATTGTATTACATGATGTTCTTCATTAGGCATGGGTGCATTTACGGAGGTTGGTCCGTTTGGTGTGTACCCTAACTATAAAACACTTTATGCCCGACAATTCTACTAGAACATAGGTTTGTTCTGAAATGCGGGGTGATTTGCAAATTAATAAACCATGGCCTTTTAATGAACATGAGCAACTGAATTAAGAGCATGACTTATTAACATAACAAGGTAAAAAAAATTGCTTATAGTGGTCATAAACTGGAAGTAATAAATCCCTTTTATAAGGCCTAAATATGTGCATTTTGTAGGCATTGTAACCTGGAATGAAGGATCGATGCCTATTTGAGTTGCTAGACTGGGTATTTTTTTGAAGACCCTTCACCATGATTGTCAAGATTCGTGTAGGAGATAGACGTTGATGAACAAAATGATGAAACGGCTGCACCGATTGAGGTAATATTCTCCGGTTTCTATGAATGTCGACATAAACAAAAAGTAACGTAGTTTTACTTCTGTCTTATTTCGATTTCATAGAGTGAGATTGTAATAAGTTGACTTTAAAGAAAATATGGTGTAAAAGAAAATGAATATATGTTTTTAGTGAGGCATAAAATATAATACAGTAGTTGAGTACGTGATTGTACTTGAACCATTTTGCACTTTCACAAGTTTAGGTATATAATAGATCTAGTGTGTGTGTGTTTTAGGCGGTGGAATCTATATAGAAATGAGAGAGAAACAGTGAGACGGTGTAGCATATCTATGAGTAATAGTTTATGAGTAGGGCAATAAGCAGATTATAAGCGGGTAAAGAATAAGGGGGATGGGTTTATGAATTGGGTTACAACATAAAAACCCAAAAACGTGAGATAGAATGTGAGATATAATGGGTTGGGTCAAAGCGGGGCTGGAGGGGGTTGGCCAAGTGTTTTAACCCAACCTTTTATTGTTGTGTGAAACTAACACGTGTTAGGGTACGTGTCTTTAATTCTCTCTGGCTTATTTTGAGATAGATCTCTTTTTTCTCTCAAACTCTTTCTAATCTCACTTTCATTGTTTTTCTCTCTCAATCCAAACCCTAAACCAGTCTCACACATACCTCATTCACCAATCTTGCAGAAATTCATTTTTCACAGTGATCCCAAAATTCAAAAGCTTTGATTTGGAGCCGACCTTTTATCGTTGTCAAACAAGCGGAGCATTTAATGCTCCCAACTCGCCTGACTCTCTTCGATACCGCCGAACCCTTCGTTGCTGCCGTTCATGGTGTGTGGCGTTGGTGGTCGGTTGGTGAGCTTAGGTGGGTGGTTTATTTTGTAGGTGTTTTGATTCAAAATCACCTGATGTTGCTCTTATGCTTTCCATGTCTGATTCGTCTCCTGGTACTTAATCTTTATTTGTTTTATTACTTTCTATGTGTTGGAGTTTTTTTGCATAGGAAGCTTTGAGGTGGATTATGTGTTTGCGGGCACGTGTGGGTGAAAAGCCTGAAAGCCATATTTTGTTGGTTGATCAATTAGGACTAAATGCCTGACTTTACTATAGCTTATGTGCGACAAACAAATAAGCTTATAAGTTGCAACATAAGCTGAAATAAAAGTTATTTAATCTGTGTAAATAACTTTTGTTGGTATCGGTTCATGCTTCCTTGACGTCACCGCTCCTTTCGTTGGCATTGGGAGTGGTGAGTTCTGGGTTTTGTTTAAAGTAAGTAATATGCCTAAGGCGTTCTGAAGCCGTTTTTATAATGTGATAATGATAACGGTTCCAAGAGGCTGTGATGATAATATTTGAATGTTTATAATCGGGTTCAATTAAATTTTGGATTGCGCGCATCTTGGCGGGGCAAGCTTGCAAAGTTTGCAGCCATGGCGGCCGTATCCTCATATCCGACATACCCGATTCCTTACTTATCTTAGTCTCAAACCAATAAAGTAATTTCTTTCTATTAGTCGTATTGTTTTTAACTGTTTCTTCCCAAGATGTTTTTATGCCCATTTTTATCGGTCATTGGCGGTTGTGTCCGTGTATTTAAGTATGAAGAGAAAACAGACAAATAACCTACACTTAATGACCTTAAACTATGTGAAAACCAACCATCGAATGTTCATGCCGAGGCAACAAATGTCGTCATACCGCCGGTTTCTGAAAATGCATCAATTGGTTATGGCTACACCCGCAATGTTTCGTCCGTTGAACCTACAGTGGACATCTCTGTTGCCCCAGGAGGTAAGTATAATCTTATTGTTATTTTCCCCGATATTTCATGATGTTTGTATAATTAATTTGGAAACTATCTGTTGTTACAGACATGTCTCAACGATTGCCTTATGTGGTTGGAGAACTTCATGATGTTCCATCGAGTTCTGGCGGTCAGGATACTCAGCTTCTGCCATTCTCAGCTGCAGTCACAACGAGGCGTTCAAAGTATGGAGGTCCATCTAAATGCTTTCCAGAAATAGTCACAGCCAGACAAACTTTAAAGGTAATCATTTGGTTCTACACTCCGTTGGTATACGCTAATTGCATAGTCACAGGGATCGCCAAACCCTTAGCGAATTTCGATCTGGTACGAATTATCCCATTCGCGGTAGGTTGCGATCCGGATCGCCAGGGATCGCGAACCGAAACCCAGAAATTGTCGTTCCCAATCGCACCCAATTGTCGTTCCCAATCGTACCGGATCGCGATCCAACACTTTTCAAATCGGCGATTTTGTACCTTGAATTCGTTTATGGTGTTATGATTTTCGTGGTGATGGTGTTTTCCGGTGGAAACTTTGTTGAAGAGGGGAAAATGGTGAAACGGCTGATACGAAAGAGAAAGTGTACTTTTTTATGTTATTAGGTTACCCATTAACTACTGTAGTAAATGGTTTTTGTTTTTTTTGACCCACTTAGCTAGTCACACAAATGGGCCAACTAATATAATTCAATTTGACCCAACAATATAATCTACATATTAATTAATACATTAGTGGACGACTGGACTTTACTCAAATTTATGAAGTAATTAAATGCGTACACAATGTAAATTTTGCAACATTTGTATAAATATAATTGAAAATATAATAATAATATTAATAAAAGTTTGTAAATATGTATATTGAATATATAATTAATTATTTAAATCTTATATATCTATATAAGTATAATATGGTACAGTGTACCAAATTGGATACATCGTACCAAATTATATGATACATCGAATCAAAGCGAACCGGAACGTACCGAAATGAGCCTACCCCGCTCGTACCGAATTTTAAATACCTCACGAACCGCGTTTCCGTTTCGCGATCCCTTATCGGAGCGTACCACGTTCCATGTGACTATGGCTAGTTGTTTCCCATCAGCGTTTGCTTATTATAAAACCATACATTAAAACCATACATCATTTTTACGCTAATCATTTGGTTCTACTCCTTTTTCTATTGTAAAACCATACATTAAAAGTTGCATTGAAATCAAGTTAGAGACACCTAATGCAGGGTGTACCGAAATATAAGGAGTATTTATTAAGTGAATTGTACAAAATCAAAAATCGTGAACGAAACTTTGTGATTCCAAAAGAAAAGTATGTTAAGCAATAAATTTTTTAATTATCAGCTCCGGCTTATAAAGGTGCCTTTCTCATATTTAGATAATGGTCCTAATCTCGAAGAAGGATAATATGTTACTGTTTTTGTAGTGTCTTTGACTTCTAAAAACCATTATATATATCTTATAGATAATAAGTGTGTCAAATTCATTTTTTACAAAAATGTATTTTTTCAAGTATAATTTCTGAGCATAACTGATTTAGGAGACTATGCATTAGAAATATATTTTGGGCAACTTTTAACTGGTTTGCCCGTTTTCTTTTAGGCTATATATCTGTTTGCAAGGTTGCAAAAATCGCTAGGCGCTTGTTAGGCGGCCAGGTACCGCCTAGCGATAAATCGGTTAGGCGGGGATTAATCGGATTGGACTTTTTATATATAAAATTATAAAATATTATGAATATATGCCGATTTGCCCGGTTTTAGTCGATTTTTGTCTGATTTATCCCCGATCTGGCCGATTTATCCTCGATTTGGCTGATTTCTATCCGTAACCGAGTTGGCCGATTTTGTCCGATTTGGCCGATTTATGCTCGATTTGGTCGATTTGTATCCGATTAATCATTATGTTGGCCGATTTTTGACCAAACCGATTAATAAGGCCGATTAATGAAAATCAAGGCGGTTAAACCTTCAAGATCTCATCAGATTTTTAAAATTTTATTATATGTTTAAGTATTATCTTTAATGGATCTGTACATGCGGCATTAACACATGACCTTGGAAAATGCTTTTGCAGAACCACTAAATGAACACATCAGATCTATTGTGGGAGTGTACCTGAGCACCGTTGGCTGTTTGTCTGCTACTTTTGGCAGTTGGGGCTGCTGTTATGATACTAACCAAGTAGCTGGGTGAAAATGAGATTAGTGTGTCGCTGTACAGGTTAGTAGTAATTGACACAATATCAGCATGAGGAGGAACTTCTTGCAAGTCTGCAAATAAAACTATCGTCAAGTTGAATAGATTTGGATTTGGAAAATCTGTTAAATGTACTTATTGAAAATTGGCACTATTAGTATATTATGTGTAGCCGAATATGTAGAAACGTTTTGGGGCTTGCTTGGAAACTATGCTTTTTTAAAACATTAGCACTTTGAGATTATATTGATTTACAAGGACTGTTGTTTTTGGTCTTTGAGAGGACATCACCCTGCAGCGAAGCGCGGGCTGACCTCCTCGTTTTTACACATTACTAAGGCGTTAGAAGTCAAAAGGTGCTACTGAACATCTTGGTGAGTATATATCCGTTTTGAATCCCCACGAAATAACAAAAATTAGCAAGTGGTAAGAGATGATCTGGTACGGTCTTCTAGCCGTCGTCAAACTCATTTGAAAAAGTCACAAAACATG
>BQNB010018983.1:0-67492 GCA_026074375.1 Tanacetum coccineum | reverse complement strand
GGTATATATACTTTTTCTTCTTTAGAAAAAGTAAGTTGTTCATTATATCAAAAATATCTTTTCTCATTTCTCTCTTATTTCTCTCTCCTCTTTCTCTCTCTAAACAACTCACTCTCTTTCTCCTTTTCTTGTTCGATTTGTGTGATATATATGTTATGAAGTGTTGATAGGGATCCTACAGACCACGAAAAGGACAGGCGAGTTATACACTCACTTTGGGCGAGTTATACATACTACCTTGGGGCAAATTATACCAAGCCCTTAGGGTGATTTATACCACCCAAGTTGGGCGAACTATACACCCAAACAGCTAGGCGAGTTATACCTGTTGCAAGCTAGGCGATTTATACCACACCGAGTCAAATCGATATTTACCGAGTTGACTCGGGTCAACTCATTGAGTCGGTTGAACCGTCAACCACCGAGTCAAAACCAAAAGGACAAAATTGTAGAGGATGAGAAGACAGGCTCAAAAACCAAATCAATTAAAATAACAACAATTATCAACATCAACAGCCACAACACAATTACAAATCCAAATCCAAATCCACATCTCTCCATATAAATCCCATCATCACAAATTCATTCCAACAAATCCACAATGACTAAACCTAAATCCCATCGTCACACTTAATCATAGCCCATCTTTATCTATCGTCAAGACTCAAAACATAAACAATTACCCATAACATCAGAAATATTCAATCTCTATTAGAATCTTTTAAAGACTCTTTAGATTTGAACAACTATCATCACAGATATGTCCTCAACATACGAAAATTAAGAAGAGTCATAACAACTTTGTTACACCCTTTCTTTGTTTCGAATGACACAACTCATATCAAGTCCTTGTAGGTTATAAACCCTCTTTAATTTTTGAATTTAAAGAAAGATCTACAACAATTGTGTTATAATCTTTCTTCCATTCGTTTAAGAAAATGCACAACAAAAACCAAAATGATACCCACCCGAGACCCATGGAGGATCTTAAAGCTGTATCTTTAAAGATACCTTCTTGTTCTTCATTGGTTTGTGCTACAATTATAAAATAAAACAAAGGTGCTTCTGTTTTATGGATCGTATTAAGATAAGAGGTGCACAGGGAGATTGGTGTTTATGGTTGTTGTATATCTTTGTTTGAGAGATTGATTTGTGTTAAACGAGATGTATCGACAGATTTGGGAGAGACGAAAGTGTGACTGCGTGTTTAACTGATTAGGGTTAGGGATTTATGGGAGTAAAATTAGGGAAGTGATACTTTTATATCCCTAATTTTTATGATATACATGGATTATAAAGAGTTGGACCGTGTTTTCAAAAAAAAGGATTGGGTCGTGACTTGGTTTAATCACTCTTGGGCCGAGTTATAGTGCTTGCTTATGGGCTGTGCATTCACAACAAGATGGACGTAAATTGTTTTGATTATAGGCCGATTCATATTAATCACTTCTATGGGCTTGGTTGATGAAAATGGAGTATGGGCTAAATTTTATGCTTAGTGTAGTTTGGGCTGGACATTTGGTTTATCACAAGTTGGGCTGAGAGTTTAAATAAATTCTGTTGGGCTTGATTTATGTCTTGGGCTACATATGGTGTTAGGCTGAGTTTGAATAGTGGGTTGGGCTGTTATAATTATTAGACCGAGTACAACAATTGTGATTGTTTCTTATTAAAACTAAATTTAGCTAAATGATTTACTTGGGATGATTTTTTGCTATATTTAGTTATTAATGGCTACATTTGGGTTAATGACAAAGTGACAAGATTATGTGACGAGACCAAGATCGATCATTATAAAGAATCATGGAACTTAATTTGTAATGGCTAGATTTGGAGTTAATTTTTTCTAAGTGACTACGAAATTGATCAGGTATCACTTATTTGAGATTGAAGTTGCATTTCACGAAGGCGTGTTCTTATTTTATCTTGAAGTCGGGGTTGGTTGGATGCATGACTTTTAAATGATAACTTGCTCGGGATTAAGATTTTGGATGAAGACTTAGGTTATTTAGTTACCAGAAGTCGGGGTGGATGGTTGAAGCGTGGATAACTATCACTTAAAGGAGTTACGTTGTAGTACTCAATGACACACGCTTAAGATGACGTGGATAGTCGCAAAAGGTGATGAAAGTCTCATACTTTGGTGGGGTATAGAGTACTTAGAGATTTGCTTGGAGCACAAATTCTCTACACCGTTCTTCTAACATTTGTGCAAGCTTAAGTCACAAGAACGAGGAATACTACTTCGGTTTCAAGTTTGGTATATCGGGTTTACTCCATCAGTGGTCACTTCAAATAGCCTACTAAACGGTTGGTTAAAAGATAGTCAGAGAGAGTTTATGAGTAGAGATCTGATCAGCATTTGATTCTCACAGGACAAATTTAAGCTAATTTATTCCTCACACAAGTATTCAAGTATATATACATACAAGGTTTTGCTGATTCCGAGGTATCAAAACCAGCAAGAGGGAAGGAAGACATACCCTTGAGCCGCCTTTGCCTTTCTTTTTCTTGAAAGCTTATGTAAGTCATCTTCTTGAAAATATTTTCATTGGGCAATGCCGGAAAGACTAATGTCATAACCGCAAAGATAATCAGAGCTTTAACCTATGGCTTTTGGGTGCATTTCTTCAACCACATGGGGGAAGTGATATCTTGTGAAAGGTAGTATGCATTATTTGAATTTCCAGGAGGAAGTGTTGTGAGAAGAATTATTCAAGCGTGAGAAGATACGTTGCTGATCCTGTTAATGTTTTCCCCGAACAATCAATCTCTAAGCTTATTTTTAAAGAAGCAGTAATATTTGATGTGGTATCCTACTAATCTCGATGTATACTTAATTATTCTAAGCTTGTAAGAAAGCTTTGAAACTGCTCAAGAAAGGATTGCTAGTTTGGGGGGAAGCTTTGAAAGCTTCTAAACGAAGAATATGTGGCATGAATTAGGGGGAAGACAATTCAGAAGCTTCTCCTTAACCAGAAGTGTATGGGTTACTTAGTTCGTGCCTATTATAATATTTCTCCTACAAGGTACTACAAAGATGATTTGTTGGAGTGCAGACTTGAAGTCAAAGACCACAGAAGACATCACCAACATTGGAAGCTTCAAAGAAGTTCTTGTTCTTAATCATTATGTATTTGTTAGGAAAATATTGTAAGTAATTTCGTATATCGTCCCGTAGGGGAAGATTGTTAGGAATTCACTTTACGTGATGACATTTACAGAATTACCATTGTTTACCATATCACCACACACAGGGACTAGTATAGTCAATATATGATTCTTATGTAATGTGTGGTGGTATAAATACCCCTCTATGGCTTCCATAGAGGGGTTGAGGCTTTTGTATACTTTCACTTTTCAATACTGTTGGGAAAATAGATTGTAACAGACTTAATACTGGTAGTATAACAGTTAAGTCTGGTAATAATAGTTAGTTCTGTTAGTATTGAGTTAATGCTGGCAGTACTAAGTTAAGTCTGGCAGTACTAAGTTAGTACTGGTAGAGTAGCAGTACTAGAGTTAGTACTGGTCATAGTTAGTTCTGTTTATAGTTAAGTCTGTTTATGTAATAGAATAGTAATAGTTATCTTAGAGATATCTTAGGAGATATCTTAGGAAAGGATATGTATTATCCTTTGACGTTTGTAAAGCCCATTAGGGTTTCCTTGGTGTATAAGAGGAACCCTAAGGCACAATGTTATGTACGAGTAAGTGATTGAAATATCAATAGAAGCATAGAGCTTAATAGCAATTTAGTATTATCGTTTCTTCTTTATTCTTGTGTTAAGATTCCGCATTAACACTTGATAATTCATAGTCAGTGTCTCTCATATAGTTGATTTGGATTTATCCAAGTTATCTATCGTCTTACAAAGGCTAGTCAGATCCTAAACCAAGGACCTACAAGTGGTATCAGAGCCTTTAGAGGGACTCTGAGAAAGAAGAATCAATAGAACCACAAACAACAAACTACACTCTCCTACAAAATGTCACAACCTGCCAATGATGATTTCTCACAACATCTCAGTGATGGTGAAGAATCAAACCATGAAGATGCATCAGACACTGGTACTGCACCTAAACAACAACAACAAGTGATTCCTCAAACTACTGCTATCTCAAATATCAAACTCCCAATTCTGAAGAAGGAGGAGTATGATATATGGGCAATGGAGATGGAGCATTACCTTGAGTACATTGACAATGAAGTATGGAAGGTAATTCAGAATGGTAACTCCAAGAAGAGAATTTCAACTGGAAAGGATGGTGTTGTTCGAGTACTTTCACCAGTTACTGCTGCAGAGATTCAAGCTGTTGAAAAGGAAAGGAAGGCTAAGAATATTTTGCTGATGGCCATTCCTAAAGAACATATGAGAAGATTTCATGGAATGGATGATGCAAAAAGATATCTGGGAAGCATCAGAACTAGGTTTGGTTGGTATGCAAATTCAAAGGAAAATGCAGGAAGAACGGCTGTTTTCAAAACAAACAGTTTGAAGCCATTTAGAATATCCAATTCTAAAGAGACTAGAAATGGATCATATAGTGTGTTCAACAGTTACTTTCGCAATTAGAAGCTCATGGTGCTGAAGTATCAACAAAAGATGCAAATCATAAGTTTCTTAGATCTTTTCCTTCAGCATGGTCCAATCTGGCAATGACAATGAGAACTAATCCAGAGATTGACAATTTATCTGATTGATGGATTTGTACATAACCTTAGATCAAGGTTGGAGCAAAAAGAAATTCAAGGTGCTCCAAAAACATCTTCAAGTACTCAAAATGTTGCTTTTGTTTCACAAAGCAAAAGTAGCACTAATAAGGTTAAGTCTGGTTTTTCTGGTGCATACAGTTCTTGTATAACTTCTTACCTCATTCAATACATTATTCCTGAAAAAAGAAGTTCTTGCTGGTTTTGCTGATGAATCATCTATTCCTATTTTGCCAATAAACAGAGGATTTGGACTTCTACTTCATAAAGATTTTTGGTACAGATTGATGATGTAGTATAGAAGTGATGGGACATCCATTTGGCAATATAGCAATGATTGCTATTCGGAATGAAGAAGTTACTATATGGAAGACAGGAAGGAGAGTTCGCATGTGGATGGAAAAACTCCTGTTGGCTTTGACAAAAAGAAAGCTTTGAGTGCTTCAATTTACACAACACTGGTCACTTTGCTTAGGGAATGTACAGCCACAAGGGGATACATGATGGATAGAAGAAGTGCGATTCTCTTTTTCAAACATCAAGAAGCTGGGAAGCAAGAGAAGAATCAGATGGGTTTCTGACAATGGATGATGGGATTGTCAATTGGGGAGAACATACTGAAGCTGAAGAAACAAATCATGCACTTATGGCTATCAGCTCAAGCAATGAGGTATCTTTGTGTTCTTAAAAACTTGCATTAGGATTCATATAATAGCTTATATACTTGTGTGTGATACAAATGAATCAGTTGTTAGGTGATCAAGATGCAACAAATACTTGCTATAGTCAAGCTGTAAGAAACTAGAAGCTTAACTTGTTAATTTTCTCAAATATAGCAAACTTTCTCTAAAATGAAAAGCTTGCATTTCTAGCTAATGAATACATGAAAAAAGATGAAAAGCTTAAAAGATATAGAAGAATAGGAATGAAAGCATGTAAATGAAAGGAACAAACTGCAGAAAACAGAGACCTCATGGAAAGATTCTTTCCAAGAATCTTTGGGATTAATTAATTATGGCATTGAGCATCAAATGATAAACTTGGATTAGGATTAGATAATACAATCCAATGATTGAGGTTTAGTTATGAGAAGAAATGAATTCTTCTGTCTTTAAGTGTTCAAAAGAAGATTCATATTAGGAAAACCTTCTACTTACAGTAGATTTAAAAGTCCAATGTTTTTAAAGGTGGTTCGCCTCCTTTAAAGCCGGAGATTATACCCTAAACCACAAGACGGATATTGATTGGATTTTTGTATGATTTAATGGTAAAAGGGTCCTCAAAAACCTGAAATTAGTGTGTCAGATGACAATTCTTCTGAGCATTCTACCTGTCAATCAAATGACAGTGAAGGATCTTGTGAAAATACCTCTGAGCACTCTTTTGAGACTGAATCAGAAAGTTTAAGTGAACCAAATGAGATGTCTAAGTCAAGGTTGGAAGTAACTAATGAGAAAGATGTGTTGCCTCCAAAATTCAAAAGAAGTTGAACCTAGTTGTGTCCACACACATAAAAAATCCTAGGAGACAACCCATTCGAAAGATAAAGAAACACATAAAGTTAATAGGAAGAATTGGAATGATATGATGGAAAGAGAACTAGGGGAAGGTTACTCTTTTACAAAGAAGAAATGTTTTGTTTGTGGTAGTCTAAATCATTTGATTAAAGATTGTGACTATTATGAAAAGAAAATGGCAAGGGAAGCTGAGGTTAAGAGGGTTGTTAATACTGGTAATAGGGTGGCAAAATCAGTATGGACTAATGCAAACAGGGTTAATCATGCTAACCAATTTGTTCCTAGATCAGTACAACTTAATACTGGTAGGCCAAAACTTAATTCTGTTAGGCCAAATATTAATACTGGTAGGACAAATATTAATTCGTGAGTCCTAAAGTTTTATGTTAGATCTAAGCAGCCAGTTCCTAACAAGACCTCAAACAGTTCAAGTCCCAAAAGTCCACAGATGAATCAAATAAATCAAAGAAGGGATTTTTCAAAATCATATTCATCTGTAAGAAGACCCTTTGCAAACTCTACAGCACAAATGGCAAATTCTAATGCTGTAATGGGAAGATGGGGATCTGCTGTTAAGACCTCAGCAAGTTATACTTGGAGGAACTCTAGACCAAACTTCAATTATAACAGTGGACCTACTTCTATTAGAACTGTGAATGCAAATGGTCACAAGGCAGACCCAAGCATGCAAAGGGCCTGGGTGTCCCTTAAGAGAAACTAATTTCTCTTTTTCATGTGCAGGAACATCCACTGAAGAACATGGTAGATAGAGGTTATATTTATTAGTGGTAATGCTCAGGGGTACATGACTAGGTAACAAGGACAACTAGAGGATGTTGAAGAATTCAATGGGGGATCTGTTACCTTTGGATTGTAGCAAAGGCTTACTATCTAGTAAAGGAAGATAAGGGTGGAAATTTAGATTTTGATTTGTATTTTTGAAGAAAGAATTAGGGCCACCTTTACCTTTTCTCATTAATCACAATTTGTGATAAGCATAGCACCGGTTCTTTTTACTGAAACTGAATGTCTTATTGTGTCTTCTGACTTTAAGATGCCTGATAAAATTAGATACTCTTAAGGTCCCCTAGACAACCACAACATGTACAGTTTTTGACATGGTATAGGCCACCTTCTCCTGCAAAAGGTTTTGTCTGTTTTGTTTGCAAAAGCCACATCTGATGAATCTAAATTATGGATTAGAAGGTTTTAGGTCATATTCAATTTTAAATAATCTAAAACAAACTTGTGAACGGGATAACCTTTGTAAGAGGTCTACCTTCATAAGTTTTTCAAATATAACCACACATGTGTTGCCTGCCATAAAGGCAAACAACATAGGGCCTCGTGCAAGGCCAAGTTAGAAAGATTGATCACTGTGCCACTACACACCTTGCATATGGATATTTTTGGTCCTACTTCTGTGAAAAGCATTAATCATGCAAGTTATTGCCTTGTAATCACTTATGATTGTACCAGATTTAGTTGGGTATTCTTTTTGGCCTCTAAGGATGAGTAACTAGAGTGGATTCTTCAGACCTTCATTAGGCAGATTGAAAACCAGCTTAGTTCATAGGGTTAAAAATCATTAGATCAGATAATACGGCATGAATTAAGATTAGAGGATATGCTTGAATTTTGTGGAAACATAGGGTATTTAAACAAGAGTATAGTATGATAGAACTCCACACAAAATAAAGTTGCTGACAAGAATGACAGTACCCTATAATTGAGGCTGCTAGAAATATTGCTTGCAGTTCTCTGCTTACCAACCACCTTTTTTTCTTGGCAGAAGCAGTTAGTACTGCTTTGCTATATTTTTAATAGGGTAATATGAGTGACCAAAAACCTTAAACAAATTCTATGAGCTTTTGTTTGGCACAAACCATATTATTAGCTACATAAGGGAAAAACCTTTTGTGTGTCATGTTACCATTCTTGCTACTCTTAGTGTGCTTGGCAAGTTTGATGGAAAAAATGATGGGGATTCTTTTGTTGGTTTACTCACAAAAAAGCAAAGCCTATAGGGTTTCTAATTTAGTAACCAATAGTGAGTAGAAGTAAATCTTGCATGTTAATTTTCTTGAAGATAACTCCCTATGTCAGGTGTGTAGGAATAGTGGATGTTTGATAGTTGGACTATCTTACTGATTCTAATGAACTTATTCCTGTATCTTTAGAGAATCAAGCTAACCCTCATGCAGGTGCTTCAGAAGTAACTAACAGTGCAGGTACTCCAACATCTATTGTTTGAGGAAAAAGATGAGGAAGTAGAGCTTATTGTTGTGCCTTCAGCTGTAAAGGTTCCTGAAGAAAAAGATGAATCAAGGAAATCTTCCACAAATTCAAAGAAAGAGGAGACCTTGACAGAACCTCCAAAAGAGAAGAAGGATTCCTCTACTGACTCTTTAGAAGACAATCCTAAGATTCAAGCTTTTAGAAGAGAGTTGGAAGAAATTGCCCTAAAGCATTTAGGGAACAGTCCCTGGGAAACAACACTTCCAGTACTCCTTCTGTTAATACTGGTAGTCAACAGTTCAATACTGGTACGGTTGATTTCATGTTGATTTCACCTTATCGCCAAAGAGCTCGAAATCTTTCACAAGCCTGAGACAGGGATTTTTGATGAGGCATCTTATGATGAGGAGGGTGTGATAACTGACTTCAACAGTCTTCCTACAGAAATTGAAGTCAGTCCTACTCCTACACTTAGGATTCATAGTATTCACCCAAAAAGTCAAATACTTGGTGATCCTAAGTCAGCTGTGCAAACAAGGAGCAAAGGCCAGAACAAATCAGGAGTCATGCTCTTTCAGTCATATTCAAAAGCAGCAAAGAAACAATCACAAAGATCAACAGCATTGTTTGTTTGCTTGCTTTCTATCTCAGGAGGAACCTAAGAAGATTGCTGAAGCTCTACAGATTGTCAGTGGGTTTCAAGCCAACCCTTATGCAAAAGAAGAACTGTTACAATTCAAGCTACAACAAGTCTGGGTTCTTGTAGATCTACCTCATGGAATGAAGGTGATTGGCACCAAGTGGGTCTACAGAAATAAAAGAGATGAAAGAGGTGTGGTTGTGAGGAATAAAGCAAGATTGGTGGCCCAAGGGTACACACAGGAAGAAGGTATTGACTATGATGAGGTTTTTGCTCCTGTGGCAAGAATAGAAGCTATCAGGTTGTTTTTAGCCTTTGCCTCATTTAATGGGTTCATAGTTTACCAAATGGATGTTAAAAGTGCTTTTCTGTATGGCACTTATAGATGAAGAGGTTTAGTCTCCAACCTCTGGTTTTGTGATCCTGATAATCCTTACAAAGGTTTTTAAGGTGGTCAAAGCTTTGTAGGACTGCACCAAGGCCTAGAGATTGGTATGCTACTTTATCACCATTCTAGAGATGCATGATACAAATGGGTCAATTGACAGACTTTATTCATTAAAAAGAGACAAAAGGATATCTGAACTGGTTCAAGTGTTATGTGGTTGATATCATTTGGTTTACCAACAGTACTTGGTTGGGATGAGTTTTTGAAAGCTTAATGAAAAAGCAGATTTAGATGTTCCATGGCGTGATCTCACATTTTTCTTAGGGGTTACATGTCAAACAGCACAAGGGAGGACATCTTCATCTCTCAGGATTAAGTATTTAGCTGAAAATCTCAGAAATTTGATCTTGTGAATGTGAAAGCTGGCAATAACTCCCATGGAGACAAAGGTTTGCCTCTGACAAAGGATGAGGAGAAGCTTTTGTGTTAGTTTCTACACTTGATACAGATCCATGATAAGGTTCATTATGTACTTAACTGCCTCTAGATCTGATATTATGTATGAGTATGTGTTTGTTTTCATGTTTTCAGTGTAAACTCCAAAGACTTACTATTCAATGCCGTCAAGAAGGATCTTACAAGTATCTCAAGGGCAAACCAAACTTGGGCTATGGTATCTAGGGAAAATACCCTTTGACTTGGAAGCATTCTCTGATAGTGACTATGGTAGGATACCAACCTGACAGAAATCCACAACAAGTGGTTGTCAATTTCTTGGACAAAGACTCATCTCATGGCAATGTAAGAAACAGACAATGTAGTGCCACTTTCAACAACTGAAGCTAAATCACTGTAGCTGCTTTCAACATTGCTGTGGGACAAGTTTTGTGGGTTCAAAATCATTTGCTGGACTATGGTTTCAATTTCATGTTATACCAAATATCCACATTGATAATAAAAAGCACAATCTGCATTGTGAAGAAACCCTATATATCACTCCAAGACAAAGACATAGAGATTCGTCACCATTCATAATGAAGATTGCTATGAGAAGAAGGCTTTAAGTGTGGAGGGAAAATTCACTACAGACTTAAATGTAGGCTGATCTGTTGACCACACCGTTTGATGGGACACGGTTTAATTACTTGGTGGTTAGCATCTGGTACGTTCAACCATTGAACATTTAAGGGGGGGGGCTTTAGTTGTTTAGGTCTTGTTATTCTGGTAGCTAAGTAGTCTTAATACTGTTAGTTAAGTAGAGTTAATTCTGGTAGTTAATACTGGTAGTTATGTCCCATTAATCTGGTACTAAAGTTTGTTATTAGATAGTATACATAGTGTTAAATGTAAAAGTTAGTTTAATGTAGTCAAGATTAGTAGATGTGAGTAAGTACAGTCTTAATTTACGTAAGTAGAGTAAAAGTGACCCTATAGTTCTTATAGTATAGTAAGAGTTAATTCGGGTAGTTAGTTTTTATTAATTCTGTCTATACAATTTCTTGCAGTATGTTTTTCTTTGTTTTAGACTAATCTTTGCAGGCATAGCATGGATGTGCAGATGAACGGCAAGAGTAATAAGGTTTTAGCTTTTGTAAATTCTTAGTACATACTTAATTCTGGTTGACAAAGAATTAATTCGGGTTGACTCTTAATTAATTTTGGTTGACCAAAATTAAGTCTGGTAGTGTAATTGTTAATACTGGTAGGTTATTATTAATGCTGGTTGCGGGAAATTTGACTTTCTTCTGTTTCATCATTGTTTAAATGTTACTGTTAGAGATTTTTACGGCGCAATAGTCGTACAACAGAGAAGCTATATATAGATAAAGTTTGATTTCTCTTTCATACTTTTCTTTTTATTGCTATCTCCTTTTTGCAAAGTAAAAATTTCCTTTATAACGAAAATATTCAAGAGTTCTATTACCAGCATCTACAATTTCAATCGCATCAAAACGCAAGTACTTTGATACGATTGTCCAATGGCTCAATTAAAGTATTGTGACAAACACAATCAAGTGGGGTTTTTGCGCAAGCCTGACGAAAGTGCAGGGTTTGCTGAGATAGTGGATTTTCTTCGAGGTTCCAACCTCAGGTATGCCTTAACTACTAATCCAACTATCTATGATTCCCTTGTCAAACAGTTTTGGCAGACTGCAACTGCCAATACTAACGCTGATGGGACTCTAGAAATAAAGGCAACCCTTGATACCATAAGGTACACAATCTCTGAGGCGTCAATTAGGGATTCACTTCAATTAGAAGACGCCACAGGAATTACAATGTTGCCAAATGATGAACTTTTTGAGGGAATGGGGCAAATAGGGTATCCTACTGATGGAACCTTTACTTTTTGGAAAAGTTTTTTCACACCCCAATGGAGATATTTAGTCCACCATCTTTTGCACTGTATAAGCTCTAAAAGTGGTGGATGGGATCAATTCGGTAGCAATATTGCTACTGCTTTGATCTGTCTATCCACTGGTAGAGTTTATAATTTTTCAAAACTCATTTTTGATGGTATGGTGGCAAATTTGAAAAGCAAGACAAAGTTTTTGATGTATCCTCGATTTCTGCAAATGATCTTAAATATTCAAACGGAAGACAAACACCTTTATCTAGCTGTGAGCCTGACCAAAAAGATCTTTGGGAATATGAAAAGGGGTTTTCGAGGGGCACCAAGACCTTTATTGCCTTCTATGTTACTTGTTGCTACTAACCCAAATGCAGGACAAGAACATGCTGCTGTGGCTCAATCCCAACCATCATCATCAACACCTCAAGTACAATCTCATACACCTACACCTACACCACCACCTATCCATACACCTACACCTACACCACCACCTATCCATACACCTACACCTACACCACCACCTATCCATACACCTACACCTACACCACCACCTATCCCTACACCACCACCTATCCCTACACCACCACCTATCCCTACACCTACACCAATACCTGACACTGAACCTACACCATTTGAGCACATCTATGAGGAGCCATCTCCTGTCCACCAACACTTCTCACCCCCACAAGAACAGGCTCCAAGCCAAATGTCTATGGATGATTTACTTCAAGCAGTTCCTGAGTTGATATCAAGAATTGACAGCCTGGAAACGGATCTCAAACAAACCAAGCTGACCATGGGAAATGCTATTGTGAAGTTAGTCAAGAAAGTGAAGAAGTTGGAAGGGTTTTTGAAAAGGAGAAATATGGTTTTGTCAGATTCAGAAGAAGAAGAACCTGAGGCTCAAGGGAGGAAAAGTCAAGATGATCCTCTAGATTCTTCAGAACAAGGATTGGTTACTCCTTCTACAACAAAAGTAAAAGCTTCAGGGGAGGAACAAGTGGAAGACATAAGTCCAAACACTCTTGAAGCAGCCAAAACTCTCTCCAAGGTTGCCTCTTTAAAGCCAAGGTCTATTGACAAGGGAAGGAGATACAAGAGAAGAAAAGAAGCTAAGGGAAAGAAAGTAGTCTCAAGCTTGGATTTTCAAGAAGAAGTTGATACTGGTGCTGAACAAGTTAATACTGCTGATGGAGTTAGTACTGGTAGTACTAAACTTAGTACTGGCAGTGAACAAGCTAGTACTATTGGTGATAAAAAGTCTACTTCTTCTCCTGATAAAGGCCAAAGAGCAGGAAAAGCTCCTATGATCATTGAAGAAACTCCTAAGAAGTCTAAGGAACAAGTTTTACAAGAGGAAGCTAGCCTTGCTGAAGCAATTAGGTTGGATACTTTGCAAAAAGAAGAGGTGGCTAAACAAGTACATTTGGATTCTCTCCTAGCACAAAGGATTGCAGAAGAAGAAGAATTGAATGAGCAACAGAAGAAAAGAAAAGCTCAAGTTCAGTTTGAAGCTCAGCATTACACAAATGAAGACTGGGATTTAATTAGAGCAAAGATTGAAGCTAATGCAGAGTTGTCAAAAAGCATGCTAGGAAGTGAATTACAAGGAGAAGATTTTGCAAAGAAAATGGTTGATCTTGTCAATCAAAGGAAGAAATATTTTGCAGAAGAAAGAGCTAGAGCTAAAAGAAACAAGCCCATGACCCAATCACAGCTGAAGACTTATATGATGAATTACTTGAAGAATCAAGGGACATGGAAGTTATCTCAGCTGAAGAATTTGAGTTTTGAAGAAGTCAAGAAGGAATTTGATAAGCTTGTGAAACAGGTTGAGTCCTTTGCACCAATAAATTTTGAAGCCACTAAAGCTAGTTTGAAAAGATTTGGTGAAGAGCTTCAGACAAAGACTCCAAAAAGACTGAAAGATGATGAAGATGTTGAAGCAAAGGATGATGAGCCAACCAAGAAGTCTGGAAAAAGAAGAAAACAGATGGCAAGGAAAGGATTGCATACAAGTGTTGATAAGGATGACTCTGAAGGTTCAGATGAAGATAGTGAACAAGATGATTCTGTCACAGGTACTAAAACTCCAATTAATCCTGTTCCTGTAGCTATGAAAACACCTAGTATAGCCACCTATAAGATCTTCAAGCAAGGAGAAAAAGGAGCATACCAAATAGTTAGGGAAGATGGAACTGATGTAGTGTACATTAATTTTGGTGCTATGTTGAAGGTTATATCTAGAGATGATCTTACTGAGTTATATAGGATAGTGATGAATAGATATGGGATGGATGGACCAGAGGATGAGCTAGAGAAGGTATTTTGGAAGTATTTAAAGAATATGTTTGAAGAACCTCTTAGCACAGATCCTATATGGAGTGAATTAGGACAGCAAAGGATCATAAGTTAGAGATATTATGAGTCCTGTAGAGTACATTGTTTGAACTTAGAGTCAATGGATATATATATGTTAATTGAAAGAACATATCCATTATCTGCTGAGATGTGCAAAGTCATGCTAGATAAGAAACTACAAGGAGGAAAGCCAGATGAAAATTGCTACAAAATGTTAAAAATGATGGAAAAGCAAGCTGGTATTAGGAAGTGTGAAAGTATGAGAGTTAAAAGTCTTGGATAGAGATGAGAAGGATAACATTGGTTGGAGGTGCTGTGCCCTAAAATATAAAATGGTTATCAGTTCAACATGTCTAAGAAATTAGGCTGGCTCGTCCAGGACAAACGGCTCTTGGTACAGACTTCTTCAAATCCGTTCTATGGTTGACAACTTGCAAATAAGTTGTATGGTTTTCAACTCACCATATTTGTTTAAGTGAAGAGTTGGCTAGCCCACAAGTTTATGGCTTGTGGTAAAGGCTGTGGAAAAACCATAACTAGTCCATAAGATTATGGCTTATGGTAAAGACAATTTGCAATCCATATTAGATGGTTGACACTTTACAAAAGTGGATCGGTATATCAATCACAAGTTTCATGTACAAAGAGTTGACGATGGTTTCAATCCACCATGGAATTTACCTTTTTTAGGTGCCAAAGGATTGACTAGCCTGAGCAAACGGCTACAGGTAAAGGATATCAAATCCGTTTATAGCTGTAATGGTTTGCCAAAAATCATATGGTATTCAATCTCCAATTGCTTAAGGTTATTGAGAGTTGAAATGGAGTTTTTAGTCGACCATGGACATATACCTTTCTGGTGGCAAAGGACTGACTACTCCAGAGTGAATGGCTAACTGGTAAAGAGAATCAAATCCATTTAAAATTTTCAATGTTTCACCTTCTCACAGGAGTTAACAACCTGGAAGGATGAGAATGACTGAAACTATATGATTTGATGTATTATTGTTAATGTTGCTCGAAATGATGGATTGATGAAAGGCTTTGAGAATAGTTGCTGCAAAGTTACAAGGAGAAGACTTGAAGTGTGCTGATCAAGGAACAAACTTGAAGAATTTTATTACAACATCCTCAGGATGTTAAAGTGTTTAAAGTAATGATCAAGAGTGTTTGATGGAAATTGATGTTCAAAGTGAAGTTCAAGTTAGGGAGGATGTGGGGATAATAGATTGTACAGGATAATACTGGTAGTCTAATAGTTAAGTCTGGTAGTAATAGTTAGTTTCTGTTAGTATTGTGTTAATGTGGCATAGTTCTGAGTTAAGTCTGGCAGTATAAGTTAGTACTGGTAGGTGCAGTCTAGAGTTAGTACTGGTAATAGTTTAGTTCTGTTTATTGTTAAGTCTGTTTTATGTATCTGATTAGTAATAGTTATCTTAGAGATATCTTAGGAGATATCTTAGGAAATGATATGTATTATCCTTTGACGTTTGTAAAGCCCATTAGGGTTTCCTTGGTGTATAAGAGGAACCCTAAGGCACAATGTTATGTACGAGTAAGTGATTGAAATATCAATAAAAGCATAGAGCTTAATAGCAATTTAGTATTATCGTTTCTTCTTTATTCTTGTATTAAGATTCCACATTAACACTTGATAATTCATAGTCAGTGTCTCTTATATAGTTGATTTGGATTTATCCAAGTTATCTATAGTCTTACAAAGGCTAGTCAGATCCTATACCAAGGACCTACAAATACATTTTACACACATTAGTTTCTCTGTCTACTTTCTCTCTCTAAACATGACTATCTCCATCTTTGAGTTACCATGACCACCAGATCTATGGTTCTTTGTTTCTTACAATTGGTATCAAGAGCCATGGGGTGTTTGTGTAGGTTTTGTGTGCGTTTTATCTTCTCGTTTTACTAGTGTTTTTGGTTCGAATTCATTCAAAAAGTTTTCACTTTTTGAGGGTTTAAAAACCATAAAGATCTTAACTTTTTTTCTTAGTTATCTTAGTATAGACTAGAAGTACAAGAAAATCTTTCAAAAACCATCAAAAACATCATCTTTTTGAGTCTTTTTGGTTAAAAAGAGGGTTTTGTACCAAGAATTTTGATTTCAATTTTTTCGTGTCAAAAACGTTAAAGTTTGTGTTTTTAAGGTTCTAATAGTCTTAGATAGTTAAGTTGTACAAGAAAAATCGAGTAAAAACGTCAAAAAGTGAGTCTTTTTAAGATTTTTGATTTTTGAGTTTCGTAGTGTTCAGGCGATTTATACGTTAAGTCAGGCGATCTATACGTTTTAAACCTTTAGGCGATTTATACGCTTTTATTAGTCAGGCGATTTATATGCGTTTATTGGTCAGGCGATTTATACAGATTGTCAGGCGATTTATACACGTTTTATTAGTCAGGCGATTTATACAAGATTGTCAGGCGATTTATACACGTTTTATTAGTCAGGCGATTTATACGTGTTAAGATTGTTCAGGCGATTTATACATTTCTTCAGGCGATCTATACGTATAATTGTTCAGGCGATTTATACATCACTTAAGGCGATTTATACATAGTTTCCGCATGTGATTTATACATCTTCCTTTTGGTGATTTATACGTTTTGCTTGGGAGATTTATACGCTTGACTAAGGAGAACTATACACATTTGTTAAGTGAATTATACGGTTGTTCTTTGATTTGTAAAATCCCGTGAATATTCGATTTCTTGGTTTTATCAAGAATTGTAAAATCCTGTGTATTTCGAAAGACTCAAACCTCATTAATCAAAACTCACTTTAACACAACAACCTCCAATCACTGTCTGATCATTTGTATCTTATCACATTGAAATGGATCCAATGATTTCACTTGGATAAAAGAATACTCTTGCTGAGTACATGATACTCTCCGGTGCAGACAATCGTCCACCCATGTTGGACAAAGACCTGTATGATTCTTGGAAGAGTCAAATGGAATTATACATGCAAAATAGAGAACACAGAAGAATGATACTTGAATCAGTTGAACATGGTCCTCTCATTTGGCCTATGGTTGAAGACAATGGAGTGATCAGAACGAAGAAATATGCTGAATTATCTGCTGCTAAGAAAATTCAAGCTGACTGTGATATAAAAGCGACCAATATCATTCTTCAAGGCCTTCCTGCTGATATCTATTCACTTGTGAATCATCACAGAGTTGCTAAAGATTTATGGGAGAGAGTTCAATTACTGATGCAAGGTACTTCTTTGACAAAGCAGGAAAGAGAGTGTAAGCTGTATGATGCATTTGATAAGTTTACTCACATCAAGAGGGAATCACTTCATACGTATTACTTGTGATTTACTCAGCTGATTAATGACATGAACATCTACAAGACAAAAATGGAGCAATTTCAAGTAAATACCAAGTTCTTAAATAGTCTTCCACCTGAATGGAGTAAGTTTATGACTGATGACAAACTTGTTAGAGATTTACATATCTCCAATTTTGATCAACTTCATGCATATCTTGAACAACACGAACTCCATGCAAATGAAGTCCGTATTATGCGTGAACATAATCAAGATCCACTTGCATTCGTTGCAAATCAGCAGATTACACCACCTCACTTCAACCCTTATCAATCATCTTACAACAATCCTCAACTTCAACAATAGTTTTCATCATAACAATATGGATCAATTTAACCCAATCAACAATACACATCTCATTATCCATCACAAACTTAATTCAATCATTCATCTATTCCACCATCACATACATTTCAGTCTCAAATGAATCATCAAACCTCAACTGCTCCACAAGTAATTCCACAAATTGCTTATTAATCACCTCAAGCTCCTACACAACTTATAACTGAGTCACCATTTGTAGACTCAGGTTTTGCTGTTCCTGTGTTTTCTCCTGGAGATGATCCAATTGCTTGTCTCAATTAAGCAATGGCTTTTCTAATGGCTGTAGCTTCTTTAAGGTTCCCTACTACCAATAATCAACTCAAAACTTCCTATAATCTAAGAAACCAAGCCATTATTCAAGATGGCATGGTTACAGTGCAACAAGTTTAAGGGAGACAAGGGCAAAATTATTCTGGTACTACCTATAAGAGCAATGCTACAACTTCAAGGGGAAATACTACAAGTAGACAAGCAAGAGTTGTTAAATGCTACAACTGCCAAGGTGAAGGACATATGGCTAGGCAATGCACTCAGCCTAAGAGACCAAGGAATGCTGCATGGTATAAGGAGAAAGCAATGTTTGCAGAAGCTCAGGAAGCTAGACAAATATTAGATGAGGAGCAACTCACATTTCTTGCAGATCCAGGAATTCCAACAAGTCAAGCTCAAACAATCATTCCTCATAATGCTGCTTTCCAGACTGAGGATCTCGATACGTATGATTCTGACTATGATGATCTCTCGACTGCACAAGCGGTTCTTATGGCCAACATTTCCAACTATGGTTTTGACGTTATCTCAGAAGTACCTAATTCTGAAACCTATCTGAATGATATGGATAATCAAAGTGTGCATGCATTACAGGATTTTGAACAAACACCAGTTATGGATTTTACAGATAATGAGATATCTAGTGATAGCAATATCATTCTATATTCTCAATATTTGCAAGAAACACAACAGGCAAATGTTCAAGATACTAATTTGCAGGCACAACAAGATTCAATAATTTTATCTGTGATTGAACAAATGTCCGAACAAATGATTAATCATGTAAATAATTGGGAAAAGGCTAATAAGGAACATAATAATGAATCAATAATCGCTGAGTTTGAGAGATATAAGGAAAGGGTCAAAACTTTTGAACATCGTCTTAATGTTGATTTAAGTAGTCGTAAAAAAATGATTGATTCTCAAATAGATGATATGATTAGGGTGAAACTTGCACTCAAAGAACAAATTGACTTACTTGAGCAAAATCTTTCTAAACAAATCAAAGAAAAGGAATCTTTATTCAAAACTTTTATAGTTTTCAAAAATGAATCCAAAGAAAAGAAAAATAAATATATGGAAAATGAAATTGATTTAGAAAAGAAGATTAAGGAACTTGATAATATCATTTGTAAAGCGGGTCAATCTGCTCAGACAGTGCATACGTTTACTAAGCCACAAGCGTTTTATGATAATATACACAAACAAGCTCTAGGTTATCAAAATCCATTTTACCTTAAGAAAGCTCAATGGATAAAAGCAACCTTGTATGATGGTGTTATTATGTCTAATACTCATGTTGCTATGCCTGTGATTGATGATGAAGAAACATTAATTTTGGAAAAAGAGAGTCGATCAAAAATGTTTGAAAAGGCAGAGGATCCTAAAGTTATTGCAAAGAAAATTTCTCATAAACCTATCGATTATGAAAAATTAAATAGCCTAATTGATGATTTTGGAAAACGTTTTTCTCTACAACAAGAATTATCGGCTGAACAAGCGTTTTGGTTTCATACGCTTAATCCTACCATTGAACCTTCTTACACACCACATGTCATAGTGGAAGTTCCATGTGAACAACCTAATGTGAGTTTGGTGAATGCAAGCCTTAAAAAGCTTAAATTCTACTTCACCCAGTTTGACTCTGTGGTAAAGAAGAGGACTACACCTAGTGCTCTTGAAGAGGGGGAATATGGGTTTAAACATACAAAAACTGTTTTTAACAATGAAATTATTCCAATTTCTAAAATCTTTAAAAGACATCTTCAATGTGTTTGATAAAGATCTTCTAAATGAAATAACGGAAGTACAAACAGTTTTTGATCAAATGGAAGCGTCTGTTCAACAGTTTTCAGTAGATAAAAAATGTTTAGAAATTGCTAAGAAAGAAATTCTTTTGGAAAATGATCGAATCTTACAAAAAATCATGTCTCAAGATGTAATGTTAACTGTGATGAATTCTATGTCTTTGAATAATGATCCTGTGAATTTGGAAATGCAAGAGTGTGACTCATGTGAAAAGTGTTTGAATCTTAATGCTGAGCTTTCCAAATCAAAACAAGCATATAATGATTTTTTGAAAAATTATTCACAACTTGAAAAACATTGTATTTCTTCAATTCATAATGCATCTACACAAGAAGTTTTCAAAAAACGATGAATCTTACGTTAATCAAAATGCTGTTGAAATTCAAGAATATTTTGAAATCAATGATTTGAAAGCTCGGCTACAAGATAAAGACAAGACCATTTGTAAGTTGAAGGATACTATTAAATCTTTGAGAGAGAATACCAAGGAAGAGAACATTAATCCTGATAAATGTGATCTTGAGCCCATAAATAAAGAACTAGAAAATAGTGTGGCAAAATTGCTTTCTGAGAACGAACATCTTTGTAATGAAATTAATCATGTGAAACAGGTTTATAAAGATCAGTTTGACTCAATCAAACAGACACATGTTCGTCATAAAGAACAAAGTGACTCATTAATTAACAAACTGAACTTAAAATCTATAGAAAATAAGGATTTAAAAGCTCAAATTCAAGATAAGGTTTTTGTGATAACATCATTAAAACACGATTTACAAAAGTCAAAAGGGAAAGAAATTGTTGAAAATATTGTTCACATACCTTCTGCCACCACTATTGCTCTATGCATGTTCAAGCTTGATTTAGAACCGTTGCCTCCTAGGTTATTGCAAAATAGGGAAGTTCACATAGACTATCTTAGGAACACTCAAGAACAAGCTAATATTCTTCGGGAAATAGTCGAACAAGCTAAGGCAAAACAACCTTTAGATAGCGAGTTAGACCTTGCCTGTAAGTATGCCATAAGAATTCAGGAGTTGCTTGTATATGTTCAAGATACGTGCCCTAATGTGATAACACCTAGTGCTAAGAAGGTTATTGTCAAACCCATGAACAATGTCAAGAAAGTTAGGTTTGCTAAACCTCTCACATCCTCAAGCAAGATTTAACAGGTAGAGTCTTCTAATACATCAGATTCTAACACACCTGTGTTGTCTTCTACAAGAGTGAAGTGTTCTACTAGTAATTGCGGATCAAAGCCTCTAGGCAATAAAAAGAATGATAGGATCTCGCAAACACCAAGTAGGAACAAGAAGAATAAAGTAGAAGCCCAACCTAGGAAAGTGAATAAAGTGAATCGTGTTGTTAAACCTGTTTGTGATGTTGATGTTAAGCATTTACTGTCAAATGTGAATTCTGAAATTCTTTGTGCTACTTGTAACAAATCTATGTTTGATGGTGTTCATGATAAATGTCTTCTTGATCTTGTGCAAAATGGGAATAAACGTACTAAATCTGCTAAGAAACATAAAAAAAATTGGAAACCTACGGGTCATGTATTTACTGAAGTAGGATTTAAGTGGAAACCAACAGGCAGAACTTTCACTATAGTTGGTAACTCATGCCCTTTAACTAGGTTCACCTCAACTAACTTAGTGCCTCCTAAGCAAACCACTTTTCACTCAGATGAAATACAAAAACCAGAGATAAAAGTCTAAAGCAGGAAACCCAAAAATGTTAGAAACATAGGTTCGAGTAAAATAGCTAAGATTGTAGAATTTAAGAATACTAACCACTCAGAACCTAATCAAATTTGGGGACCCACTACAACATATATTCCATCGTCTTCTTCTTTTGTCATGACAGGTTATCCAGATTGTACTCTGGTATCTGGACTCCGGATGTTCGAAACACATGACAGGGAATCGCTCTCATCTGATGAACTTTGTCAGTAAATTTTTGGGTACTGTTAGATTCGGGAACGACCAAATTGCAAGAATTATGAGGTATGGTGACTATCAGCTGGGAAACGTTATTATCTCAAGGGTATACTACGTTGAGGGACTTGGACATAACTTGTTTTCTATTGGCCAATTTTGTGATGCGGATCTTAAAGTTGCATTTCAGAAAAAAAACTTGCTTTATTCGCAATTTAGAAGGTGTTGATCTACTTTCAAGGTCCCGAGACACAAATTTATACATAATTTCTCTTGATGACATGCTTAAATCATCTTCGATCTGTCTTCTATCTAAAGTATCAAAGACTAAGAGCTGGTTATGGCACCGATGATTATCTCATCTCAACTTCGGTACTCTGAACAAGCTAGCTAAAGACGGTCTTGCACGAGGAATTCCAAGACTTAAATTTCAGAAAGATCATTTGTGTTCAGCATGCGCATTAGGGAAAAGCAAAAAATCCTCTCATCAACCAAAAGCTGAAGACACTAACCAAGAGAAACTATATCTTTTACATATGGATTTATGTGGCCCAATACGTGTGGCTAGTATTAACGGAAAAAGGTATATCATAGTGATAGTCGACGATTACTCAAGATTTACCTGGGTCAGATTTTTGAAGACAAAAGATGAAGCTCCTATGGCCATCATCAAATGTATTAAAAACATACAAGTTCGTTTGAATCCCATAGTCCTGAATGTTCGAACAGATAATGGAACCGAATTTGTCAATCAGACACTTCGTGAATGGTATGAAAATGTTTGCATCACGCATTAAACTTCTGTAGCTCGCACTCCTCGGCAGAACAGTGTTGTCGAAAGGCGAAATCAGACTCTTGTAGAAGCTGCTCGAACTATGCTGATATTTTCTAAAGCTCTATTATTTCTCTGGGCCGAAGCTATCAATACTGCTTGTTACACCCAAAATATTTCTTTGATACGCCTTCGATACAACAAAACTCCATACGAGCTTATGCAAGACAAGAAACCGGACTTATCATTCTTTCATGTCTTTGGTTCAGTTTGCTATCCTATCAATGACCATGAGCATCTGGGTAAATTTGATGCAAAAGCAGACATTGGGATTTCCGTTGGTTACGCGCCTGCAAAGAAAGCGTTCAGAATCTACAACAGAAGAACCCGGATAATTACTGAAACAATTCATGTGACGTTCGATGAGCTAACAACATTGGCTTCTGAACAATTCAGTTCAGGACCCGGGCTTCAAGGAATGACTCCTGCTACATCTAGTACAGGACTCGGTTCAAACCCTGTTTCTTAATAACCTTGCATGCCACCAATAAGAGATGATTAGGATCGGTTGTTTCAACCAATGTTCGATGAATACTTTAACCCTCCACCAATTGTTGTTTCTCCAGTTCAAGAAGCTGCTGCTCCAAGAGCTGAAGTATTAGCTGATTCTCCTGTGTCAACTTCCATTGATCAGGATGCTCCTTCAACAAGTATTCCTTCATCACAAGAACATGAACAGTCTCCAATCATTTCTCAAGGTTTTGAAGACTCACCAAAAACACCAACATTTCATGATGATCCACTTAATGAATCTCCTCAGGAAGACTCAACTTCTCAAGGATCATCATCTAATATGAGACAACTCCACACTCCATTCGAACACCTTGGTAGATGGACTAAGGATCATCCTATAGCAAACGTGATCGGTGATCCTTCTCGCTCTGTATCTACAAGGAAGCAACTTGAAACTGATGCCATGTGGTGTTATTTTGATGCCTTCCTTACTTCAGTAGAACCCAAGAACTTCAAACAAGCAATGACCGAACCGTCATGGATCGATGCAATGCAAGAAGAAATTCATGAATTTGAAAGACTTGAAGTTTGGGAATTGGTGCCGTGTCCAGATAACGTGTTCTTGATCAAACTCAAATGGATTTATAAGGTCAAAACAGATGAATCTGGTGGGGTACTAAAGAATAAGGCTCGACTAGTTGCTCAAGGATTCAGACAAGAAGAGGGTATCGATTTCGAGGAATCATTTGCACCGGTTGCTAGAATAGAGGCCATTCGTATCTTCGTAGCAAATGCCGCTCACAAGAATATGACAATCTACCAAATGGACGTCAAAACGGCTTTCTTGAATGGCGAGCTCAAAGAAGAGGTCTATGTTTCTCAACCAGAAGGATTTGTTGATCAGGACAACCCATCGCATGTGTACAAGCTCAAAAAGGCTCATTTACGATCTAAAACAGCACACGTCATGTGTAAGATATGTAGTCAAGCTTCCTCAAACTCAAACAATTCTCCAACTTTGTATTTGATTCCAACACTCTTCACACGGCATGCTAGAAATGACATATTACTGGTATACAAATTTATGTTGACGATATAATATTTGCATCAACTAATAGAGCCATGTGTTAATAGGTTTCAAATTAGATGAACCAATAAAGTTCAAGATACGATAATGGGGGGAAAATGTCATTCATTTAGGATTACAAATATCTCAAAGTCCCAGAGGCATCTTCATAAACCAATCTAAATATGCTTCTGAAATTGTTAAAAATATGGTTTGCATTCTACTGATTTTGTCGACACACCCATGATTGAAAACAAGAAACTGGATGAAGATCAAACAGGGGAAACTAGTTGATGCTACACTTTACCGTGGCATGATTGGATCCTTAATGTATCTTACATCCAGTAGACCTGACCTTAACTATGTTGTCTTATGTGCCCGGTATCAGGCTAAGCCTACCGAAAAGCACTTACAAGCGGTGAAACAGATCTTTCGATACCTTAACAGAACCATTCACATAGGTCTATAGGTACACGGAAGGATACCGATATTGTCACTCACCTCTAAAGCAGATGTTCGATCACGCGGTGACAGACACTACGTAGTACATCGGGAAGCGCTCAGTTCTTAGGTGATAAACTTGTTAGCTGGTCGTCAAAGAAACAAAAGATCACTGTTATCTCAAGTACAGAGGCTGAATATATTGCCTTATCTGGATGTTGCTCACAAATCCTATGGATGCGTTCACAACTAACAGACTATGGTTTTAAATTCAATAAGATTCCTCTGTACTGCGATAACAAGAGTGCGATTGCTTTATGCTGCAACAATGTTCAACATTCAAGAGCTAAGCACATCGATATTCACTACCATTTCATAAAGGAGCAAGTGGAGAATGGAATCATGGAGCTATACTTTGTTCGGACTGAATACCAACTGGCTGACATCTTTACTAAACCGTTGCCTCGAGAGAGATTTAACTTCTTGATCGATAAGCTTGGTATGAAAAGCATGTCTCCAGAAACGTTGAAACGTCTGGCAGAGGAAACGGACGAGTGATGGTGGTAACTCATATCCTGTATATATGTACATATGAAAACATAAAAAATCCAAAAAGATTTTCCTTTTATAAAATTTTACAAAAACAAAAGAAAAAATTAAAAAATCAGAAAAATATAAAAATATGTATCTCTGGCATGTCTTCTGAAAATCGATAACATTTACGGCCTTAGAAATGTCATTTAATAATGATACGAGGCTGTAAATGAAGTTCGAGTAGAAGTTTCAAAAAGCTTTTAAAACATGCCAAAATGGCTTGCTATTATTTTCGATAGTAACCCGGTCATCATCTTCAAGGCAAGTATGTCGTCAAAAAGACAACTTGACCTCACAACGGGAAATTTATTTTTCTCGGGAATGAATTACTTTATATTCATTCAAAGGCTTGTGATTACTTTGCATCACAACCCGTGCTTCTTATATTCCGTAAGTGTACGTGTCAGTGCACTTATGTGTCAAAATAAGAGAAATCTTATTTTCTTGGGTGTTGATTTTCAAAATATAAAATAATCATCTTTCAAATTCATCAGATCATTATTTTCTAAGACAATTTTGAACCATCAAATAACGACTACATCTCTTTCAATAGAAAACGGGTCATTATTTGAGGGGGAGAAACTATCAAAATCATCTTCTTCATAATTAATAAGGTGTCAATCGGAAAAGGTTTTAATGGTGTCGGGTGAATAATTAAAGGGGAGTTGATAAATGTCAACTTAATAGGGCTTTATTTGATACATGTTTAATTTGTAGGGGTATTAATGCAAAATGTGAGACTTTTTCTTGTTTACTAAACCTTAAGGGCTAGTTTTGCAATTTAGGAAACTTAGTTTGCCTTAGGAAAAGTTTAAAAGAAAATTAGAAACTCCATTAAACCCTAGGGGGGCATTTCTGTCAAAAACCCAAAAAGGATTTTAAACAAAAACTCCCTTTCCCGCTCTTGTGCATCATTCGAACAAACTCACACACACCTTTTTCCTCTATTGTTAATCTACAAGACTTTCAAGAATCTGCTCAATCTTCATTTTAAGCTTAAGGTACTCGTGTTTTAAAGATATAATGCCCATATAACCTAACCAAACCTTGGAATTGTGCTTGAAAAACCTAAAATCGACCTAATTTTTGTCATAACTTAAAAGTGTATGAAAAGTTAAATTGAATGAGGGGTTTTGGTCTTAATAGGGTCAATATGTTATACCCATAACATTTTTTTATGGGGACAACTCATTCATATGATTCGAGTGATTCCTTATGTCAAAATTGTTAAAAATGGGTAAAAACTTGAAAACGTTTATGGATTTAGGTTTCGAACTGATATAATGAATGATTGAGTGCATTTGTGTGTCATTAAACCTGCTTGTATGATGTTTCTTGAATAGTTTGGGTTATTCATGTTCATTTGGGTTGAACAAGTCTTAAATCAAGATTGTTATGGTTGATTTGTGTGTTAATGTTGTTAGAATGATTAGTTGACGTTATAAGTTTGTGTTTGACTTGTTTTAGATGCCTAAAATGTTGAAATATGTTAGACTAAAAAAAATTGGTCAGGCGAACAATACTTTCACAGTTTTAACAGGCGAACAATACTTAAGAATTGATTCAGGCAAACTATACAAGAATTTTGAACAGGCGAACTATACGTTTGAATAGTAACACATGCGAACTATACGTTTAAAAATACATAGGCGAAGAATACATAACTATGTAGGTAAACTATACATGAGAGTTTTAACAGGCGAACTATACCTAGGATGTCAACACAAGCGAATTATACTTAGGTAATTAACTCAGGCGAACTATATGAAGGGTGTTTACTCAGGAAAACTATACATAAGGTGTTTACACAAGCGAATTATACACTCTATAGGCAAACTATACTTGATTTTTTCTTGAAGATCTAATCTCGTAATCTTGGTAATCTAAGTGCATATCCTAACCTAAGTATAATTTATCCCTATCTTATCACTTAGTGATTAAATTAGGTGTAATTTTCCTTAGAAATCTTTAGTGATTGCCTTGATTTCATTAGTTGGTCTATAGATAAAGTGGTATATGAGTATGTGTGTCTCCTGTTTACATGTGTATTAGGTCTTTGCATTGTGTGCTCATGTATTAATTTGTTGCCTCATAATTGTTTGCCTATCCCCTGTTGTAAATCCTGTCCTGCATCAATAATCGTGCATCTTGGTCTAAATTGTCTATCTGTTCCATATATATTTGGTTGTATATGAACTGTATGTGACAAATCTTAGCAGAATCATGTCTTCCATCACTGCTCAACAAACCAAGCTTGATCTTGAGCTTGTTCCCAAAGAAAACATAATTGATATCAAAAAATGCAATGGAAGAATCCCTCGCGGGTTGACACCAAGAGAACCAACATTTCAAGTCGTTCTGGATGCTATCGCTCTCACTCCATGCTATCCTGCATTTCTCATCACTGCGGATGTCCCTGAAGTGTACATGCACCAGTTCTGGAATTCTGTGTACAAGCATGACACCTTCTACAGATTCAAGATTGACAAGAAGAAACGATTCAAGCTTACTTTGGAAGTCTTCAGAGATATCTTTCAGATTTTCCCAAGAGTACAGGGTAGAGAATTTGATCCCCTTCCTTCTGAAGAAGACACTGTGTCTTTCTTAAGAGAACTCGGTCATACTGGGGAGATCAATTCACTCAATGATGTTGTTGTCGATCAGATGCATCAACCCTGGAGAACTTTTGCTGCTCTTATCAACCGGAGTTTATCTGGAAAGACTAGTGGTCTTGACAAGCTTCGTCTCTCCAGAGCTCAAATCCTTTGGGGTATGTTCCATCAGAAAAATGTGGACTATGTGGAATTACTCTGGGAAGACTTCATCTACCAGATTGAAAACAGAGTCTACAAGAAGCAAGAAAAGATGTACTACCCTCGTTTCACCAAAGTTATCATTCACCACTTCCTTATTCAAGAAAAGACACTTTCCTGGAGAAACAAAATTGGGATGCACACTTCCAAAGATGACTACTTAATTAACTCCTTAAGATTTGTCTCTGCAAAAGAATCATCTCAGATCTATGGAGCTATTCTTCCTGAATGTTTGACAAGTCCAGCAATGAAGGAAAGTAAAGCATACAAGACTTATATTGGCTATGCTACAGGTGAAGTACCTCCCAAGATTGCTAGAAAATTCAAGAAAGCCTCTCCAACTAAGAAGGACAGTGATTTAGTCCCTATAGATGAAGAACCTGTCACAAAAGGCAAACGAGTTAAGAGATCAGTCAAGAAGTCTTCAACTAAGCCAGCAACAGGTATTGTCATCAGAGAGACTCCAGTGAAGACTAAGTCTACAGGAAAGGAAAAGGTGGATGTTTCACGTAGAAAAGGTATTGATCTGTTATCTGAAGTAGCTTTGGCTGAAAAAGCTTAGTTGAAAGAAGTAAGGAAGAAGAGCTTAAGGGACTTTTACAAGACACGTCCTAGTGGTTCTGGTACAGTTTCTGAAAAACCTCCAAGTGATGAAAAGATAACTCCTACTGTCATAAGTGAAGGAACTGGTGATAAACTAGGGGTTCTCGATGTGACAGAAGATGACTCTACTAAGAGTGAATCAGAGTCTTGGGGTAATGATGAAGACGACATCAATGATGAACACGAATCAAAGGATGAAAGCAGTGAGCTGGAGAATGAAAGTGAAGAGCAAGAATCTGATGATTCAGAGCAAGAAGATGAATCTGATGATGATAATCAAGAAGAGGATGAAGTTGATCAAGAAAATGAATCTGAAGATGATGAGATTAAAAGTGATGAAAATAAGGGAATGGATGATACTACCAACCAATTTGATGATGATGTAGGCACAAGATTGGAAGAGCCCACTCAGACTGGTAAAGAGGTTGTTCAAGGTGAAGGTGCTGATGTTGAAATGATTGAAGCTCAACAAGGGAATGAAAAGTTGGAGACTACTCAAGAACAAGTTGTTGAAGATGCTCATGTGACAATTTCTACTGTTACAAAGAAGACTGAAGTTCCTGCTACTAGTTCTTCTCGTTCATTCGACTTGGCATCAAAATTCCTAAAATTTTCAGATATTCCTCATATTGATGCAGAAATCGTTTCTCCATTTGATGTTCCAGTTCAGCCTGATGTACCAAATACTCAAACTACCACACTCCTTCCTATACCTGTTTTTGTCATCACAACTATTCCTCAATCTTTACATACCTTCACTCCTCTACCTCTTGTGTCAACTCCCACACCACTGCCAACAACCGAAGCTACAAATCCTCTATCTACACTTCTTGACTTTGCATCAGTCTTTCGATTCAATGATAGAATAACAGCATTGGAAAAAGAAGTTGTTGAACTTAAAAAGGACCATCTACACACTCAAGTGACAACTTTAGTTGATGAACATCTAGACACAAGGTTGGGAGCAACCAAAGAAGAATTCATGAACTTCCTTTCAGAGTCTCTCACGGCAAGAATCAAAGAGCAAGTAAAAGATCAGCTGCCTCAGATTCTGCCCAAGGAAGTCTCTAACTTCGCTCCACCTGTGATCGAAAAGTTGATTAAAGAATCACATGATGAAGTTACTCTAGCAAAGGTGTCTTCTTAACCACAATCTACTTATGAGACTGCTTCTACACTTACTGAATTTGAGTTAAAGAAGATTCTTCTCGACAAGATGGAGAAAAGTGAGTCATATCTGACGGCTCCCGAACACCGAAATTGCTATGATGGTTCGAAAAAATCTTACGCTCTCGACAAAGATTTCTTCTTCTCTTATGATGTGTATTCCTTGAAGCGAAGCCGCAAAGACTAAGACAAAGATGAAGACCCTTCCGCTAGATCAGACCGAGGGTTAAAGAAGAGAAAGCTAAGCAAAGATGCAGAACCAACCACTGGGCTAAAAAATAAAGATTCAACGTCTGGATCTTCCAAAGGCACCAAGTCTCAACCGAAATCTTCTAGAAAGTCTGTTCAATTAGAGGAACCAGTGTTTGAGGTTGCAGACTCAGACTTGCCACAAGATCAAGAAGGGAATCTGGGTGATAATGAAGATGAGCCAAGGAATGAGACTGCCTCTAGACGTGACTGGTTCAAGAAACCTACACCACCTCAAGAACCCACTGACCCTGACTAGAATATTGGCAAGACTACTCAGGAAGGACCAACTCAAAATTGGTTGATGACTCTAGCAGCTTCTACTTCTACTGATAAATCGTTGAAGGACTTTGATGAATTGATGAGCACTCCAATAGACTTCTCTGGATACATCTTGAATGGGCTGAAAATTGAGAATTTAACTCAAGAAATCCTGCTAGGACCAGCATTCAGACTACTTAAAGGCACACGCTCTAATTATGCCGAATTAGAATATGACTTTAAAGAATGCTATAAAGCTCTTTCAGAAAAACTTGATTGGGAAAATCCTGAAGGCAGTGACTATCCATTTGATCTTTCCAACCCCCTTTCCTTTGATCAAGCGTGGAAAACGTCAAAGAGTGCCATTCAAATTCTCCATCAACAATGATCTCAAGTATCTACAAGGAGGAATTTCGACTATGACATACACGACGTCTACTACCAAGACAAAGGCCGCTAAGTATGATCTACCAGGCATTGAAGACATGGTTCCAAACATATGGAGTCCTGTTAAAGTTGCTTATGATAGATATGCGTTATGGGGTATCTCACATTGGAGACAACAACGTAAGTCCTTCTATGAATATGAAAGAAGCATGCAATCAAGAGCAGATGTATATTATACAAAGCGTATTCTGGCAGTTACTCATGTCAAGGTAATAAGGAAACATAGATACGGGTACTTAGAAGAGATTGTAGTGAGATGAGTGATAAGTGCTTAATTACACATATCTTTTACCTTCAAAAACGAGCTTAAATGGCCAAAAACAGACAAAAACTGCCAAATATATGTTTGTTTTGCATTTGTATTGTGCAGGAAGTGGATATCATCAAAAAGACAGAAAACCAAGCCAAAATGACAAAACTGAGCATGGAATGGAAAAGACTGTGCAAAATCAAGGCCAAAGTCCAAAAATGTCAAAGTCAGAGTCAATACTGAAGAATCAGCAGTCAAACCGGAGCCGGAACTGAAGAATACTATTGAATGCAATCTTAACCCATCTGATGGGCCGGGAAAGCCCAATAGTATATCTATGAAGACTGTGAAGACCAAATGGGCCCTCAATCAATTACAACAGCCCATTTGTGTGCAATTGACAAAGACCGTGAAGACTTTGAAGGCCCAATCCTAGCCCAGTTACAGCCAATCTCAGCCATTGTACACACAAAACCCACTTCATAACCTTATTGGGCTTGAAAAAGCCCAATAACCAAACCTGTACCTTATTGGGCCCAAACCCAAACCCAGTGGGCCCAATACAAGCCCAAGCCCAACAAAAGCCCAATACACTTTTTTATAAAACACAAGGACCAAATTTGTTATTTTAAACCTTGTTTTATAAAAGAAAAATGAAAAGTATAAAGAAAAGGGGCCAAAAATGCCAAGTTTTAAAAGTGTTTTATAAAGAGAAAAATAGAGAAATAAAACACAAGGACTGAAATTGCAATTTCCCCTAACTTTCTTTTTACTTCTTTTGTTATAAACCACAGGGACTAAAGCTGTTAAAACCCAAACTTTCTTTACTACTAAAACCCGGCCAAAATGAAATAGAAAAAGAGAGAAAGATGGAGGACTAATCTTGCCTCTTCCCCATTCGTTTCTTTTAAACAGGCTAACCATAACTGTACCACCACAAGCTTTCCCGCCAAACCCTATACAGCCCCTTCCCCATGTTTTAGAGCCCAAACCACTACTCTAGTACATCCCACAGCTCACCTTCACCTTTCCCCACACTCACAGCTCACCTATACCCCCTCCCCTAACAGAACACTCAACCCGAGACCCATTTCAATGGTGAGATGGTGTGAATGGTAAAACAAGGGCTAGGATTTCTTTGGATTACTTCTACACTTACAAGAAGCACAGCTAGCACACCAAGAGAAGCTTTGAGCTGCTATAAAAGCAAGAGAAGCCCAAGCCGAGCAAACACACCATGTTTTAGTTTAAACTTTAATTTTCAGTATTTCTTTTTCTAGCATTATTGTACTTCAGTTCTATTTTAAAGATTTATGTTGTAATTCGTTTTATTTTAATGAAAGTTTAAAAGTTTTTTACTTTGAAAAATTGCTATTACCACTGTCGCCATTAAAAGTCTTATATAAACCTTTTAATTCTGTTTATCTTGTGTAAAAATGGGTTAAACTTGTTAAACCTCACTAGTAATCACTGTTCTCATCCTTTGATTTACTAAAAATCAGTTAAAACCAAGTTTTATATATTTAAGGGGGTGTTTGGCATAGACCTTAAAATGGGTCAAAAAGGGTTGGTTATGGGTCAAGTGCACTCAGCCACTTTTGGCTGAGTGTGTAGGCTCTATTAAGTCACCTTAATCACTAAATTCAGTTTGAAAATCAATTTTTAAAAGTCTTTTGGTTTCTGTCTAAATTTGGATAAGCAAAGTTTTTCTTAAAGGCTTAAGCTGCATAAGCAGCTTAAGCACACCTTTTGTTGTGCTCTTTGTTGTGTTTCTAGCCAAATAAAACCAAACCTTGTTGCTGTTCTTTTCTTTTGACCAAGCATAAGTCAAAGAGTTTGTATGTATTTTTCTGAGAATAGCCATTTTTAAGCCATTTGTTCAGCAGTTTTAATTAAACCTTAGGCTCCCAAGTTTTGAATAAAAGCTCATTGGAGACCCTTTTTTATCTGTTTGTGGTTTATTTTGGCTAAAAAGCTCATTTGAGCTTATTTTGTCAAGCTAAAATAAGCCTTAAGCCCACTGCCTTAATTCCCCTGGTGCTGAGCACCAGGATTAAGCCCTCTTTTCTAGCTTATCTAGACACTAAGCATTAGGATTTTAGTGCTTTTTCTTTTAGCTTATAGGTGTCCCTCTTAGGTTTAGCAGCTTAAAATATTTAGTTTCCTTATTTAAGTAGCTTAAATCAGGCTTAAAGTAGGCCTTTTTCTCTTTTTATAAAACTGTTAGATATAGCTTATTTAAATTCAGCTTATTTTAGGGCTTATTCTTAGTGACCTTAGCTTAATTTAGACTCCCTTAGGCCTAGTAGCTTATTTCATTAGCTTCCAGCTTATCTTGTGAGCTTAAGCCCCAAAAAGAAAGAAAATAAGCTCATAAGCCTTATAAGCCACTGTCAGCCCATAAGCTCACTTTTCTGGCTTATTGTGAGCCTTTCAGCACTTGCCCCTTTTACAGAAAATGATAAGCTCAAGCCCCTTTACAACTTTTCTTCTTTGACTTTTGCTTAAATAAGCTGTTGGACCCACCTTGTAATCGGGGTCCAACTCAGGGACCATTTGTGTAATTTCATCTTTTCTAGTTAACTTTGTTAATCCCCTTTGTTAATTCCCTGTTACTTCGTTTGTCCTTGTTCCCATTTCACTGTTAGTCCTCTAGTTTAACAGCTGTTACTCTTTTAGTTAATTAATTAATTAATTTAGGTTTAAATCTAATTAGTTTAATTACTTTTATTTAAAACAGTAAAATTTGGGCATTTTCATATTTTTAGAATTGTTAACTTTTTCTTTATTTTATTTTATTTTTTTCAGAATTTTTATAACTTTTATTTTTTGTCTTTTTCTATTTTCTTAGTTTTAATTAGTTTTTAATCTTTATAAATTCATAAAAAATCCAAAAATTAATAAAAAAATATTTTTCTTTTTTATAAAATTTTCTTTTGTCATTTAGTGTCTAGGAAAAATATAAAATTTAGTGTAGGCTTAATTTTTCTTAAATTTCAGTTTTAGACCCGTTTTACCGGGTGCGTTTTACCGTTTCTTTTCGTTTAGCATTCAAACGACCTCCGTTTTTATTCTAGTTTTTTTTATTTTTCAAATTAAGTTAATTAGAATTTAATTTTGATTTTTAATTTAATTTAGCATTTATTTTCTTAATTTTTAGTATTTAGGTTTCCCGATACCTGATTCTGTTCCCCGTATTTTAGTATAGATTTAATTTTAGGATTTCCCTATAACTAATTTTGTTTCCCGTAGTTTTTAAGATCCCCATTTCCTATATCTATTTCCCGTAGATTAAATTAGATTTTATTTAATTAATTTTAGTTGTAATTATATCAGTGTTTCCATCATATATTCTCAATCATTCAATTTCTCATCAAACCAGGATTACTTTCAATTGCAGCCTCGTTGGGACATACGACCCGGGAATATCTCTTCCGGAATCTTTTTATAATTGATTCATTCTTATATATTTAATCTCTTTGTGTAGATTTTGACCTTTTGCCTTGGTCAAGGGCATTTGGTTGAGATTTGCATTTGAGTTATTTTAAGTGTATACTACCCACGAATCAATGAGCTGATAACATACTATACAGATTCAAGGAAGGTGACTTTCCACAACTTCGGATCAATGATATTGAGGATATGTTAATTCTTATGGTTTTGAATTGGCTCACAAATCTTTTAGGGGATGACATTGCTGACTTCGCAATAGCACTAAGGATGTTCACTAGAAGTCTGGTTATTCAAAAGCGAGTAGAGGATCTTCAACTTGGAGTTGAAAGTTATCAAAAGAAGATCAACGTCACCAAGCCTGATGTTGATCCCAACTTGATCTTGCAAACCTTGTTAAAGGGTTAGTTGTATTGAATAGATTCAAGACAACTATGCTTAGAAACTTTGTTGATACTAAGAGTATGCGGAATCTACTCTTTAGTATTTAGAAGAATATGAATGTAATAGTAAACTGTGATGCAGTAGAATGAACAATGAATATAACCAAAAAGCTTCAATATTATTATGATGAATAATACGAGTACTCTGTCTAGTACTAGGGTTTACAACCTTGAAGCTATGAATGTGTCTATCGAGATGTGTTTACAACCATAACATAGGATCTCCTTTTATACACCAAGGAGTCCTTTACAAGATAACTATAAATCTTCTAAAACTTCTATGAGATATCAACATATCTTCTAAATATATAAGATATACATTAAATCATTCCATACATATCACAAAACACGCTTTTATCTCTTTAACAGTTGTAATCTTCATGCAGCAGTACAAAGTCTTCTAGCAGTACTAAGTTTAGTATTGGCAGTACTAACTTTCATCTGGCAGTACTAACCCAGTTAGTACTGTTAGTTATATTCTGAGCAATATTAAGTTCTTGGACTAGAAGTACTAACTTGTAAAGATTTATTCCCAACAATCCTCTCCTAAACTTGTGATTTACCTTCAAATCTCAAGTTTCTTCTGAATCAACTCTTCTAGTCTGCACTGCTGAGGATGCTTCCAATCACATTTCTACTGTTGTAATTGTGACTTGACAAACCTGATGAGCTCATAACCCATTTCACTTTAATAATCTACTTCAAGCCTTCTACTTAACATTTTTGAAAGAGTATCTTTTGACAGAGGATATTTCTTTTCAACCATCATGTGAATCACTAAACCAGTATCCATTAAAAGCACATGAACTTCACAAAAATATGTAACTTCCAGTTTATCAGATTCCAGTCTTGTTGATTTCTCCATATTTCATCTTCTTCATTTGGTTCAATCAATGTCTTTAGATCTCCCTAAAGCAATAAATCATAACCTTCTGGACTTGCTGTTTGAAATCTTTCCTTGACCAATCTGTATAATTCTAGCACATCTTGCCTATCAAAATCATAAAGCATTGCACTAAATATCTTGTAATGTTTAACACTTCCATCTGCTCTTTTGATTTGATAATAGTATTTATCATTTGCTAGAATCTGTGTCTCCCAGTCAACTATTGGATACTTTGGTACGAATGATTCAATATTGAGATTTCTTCTTCTGGAACAATGTTCAAGGAAACTTGAAGTTCTTCTTTCTCATTATCATCTTCTAGCTTCTGTTTCTTAGCACTTTCTTCACTAAGAGTTTTTTTTGCTCTTTTCCTAGCAAGTGATTTCTTTCTTCTCCATCCAGCTGTCCTAGAACTTTCTTTCACAGCTTGTTCAGCTATAACATCATCTTGCTGAACTATCTCTTCTTTAACTGATTTTGAAGATTCTTGTTAAAGATCAAATCCTGATCTCTTCATAACTCCCTTTTTATTCTCAGAACCGATAGGTATAAAAGCCTGATTTTGATCCATACTCTTTTAAATATAGGTCTAATGTCATCATAGCTCATTCCTTTGAAATGACTCATCTTGTATCCACCTTGATTTTTCAGATACATACACATGTTCTTCCTTACTTCTGCCACAGAGAAAGGTCTATTTTGAAGTGTATGATATCTTAGAATAGCAGGATCACTCCAATCAATATCATGAGCTTGATCAACTTTAGCTGCAACTTCTTCTCTTTCATCCAACTACTTTTGCAATTCCAAGGCTGTTTCAAAGTCAATCCTTTCTTGTTCTTATTCTGCCTTAAATCTAGCTTGTTCCTCCTCAAATACCTTCTTAGCTAATTCCTCATCAACACTCATTTATACTTAAACTTTCTTCTTGATTTTCTTTGGTGGCTCAGACTCATGCATAATTGCTTTGCCTTTGTACTTTGCCTTTACACCACCAGTACTATCCAATTCACTGGCAGTACTAATATCAGCAGTACTAACTAATCTACTGGCAGTACTAACTCCACCACTGCCAGTACTAACTTCTCTTCTTCTTCTAGTGTAAGTTTGAACATTTTCAACACTTTGTCTTCTTTTAGCTGCATCTGCAAGAGTTGTAGCTGCACTAAAAACACCTAACTGCTTTTCAAGTTGATCACTAATCTGAGTATCATCAATCATCCCCTAATCTGCAGCATGTGGAGGAACCAAATAAATTCTAACATCCAAGTCCAGTTCTTCAATCAAACTCCTCCCCTGATTGGAAGGATCCTCCTCAGCTTCCTCATCATCAGAGATTACAACTTTGGCTCTTCTCCTAGCTTGGCTTGTCTTGATTGTCTGCTCTAACTTCTTCATCCTTTTGATTAGTTTTGTAAGAGCATCATTGTAGGTCTGTTTTATTTGCTTTAATTTAGACTCTAAGATTTCAACCTTCTTAGACAGTGAGGTACAGAGATCCGTCAATTCATTAAGTGATAAACTACCCTCATTACGTCCAACTGAGTGAACACTTTGGAGAGGTGATTCATGGGGCATTAGAGCAGCCTCCTCAGTAACAGGTGTAATTTGGTTAGATGGTGATGTAGATGGTGGTTGTAAGGTTGATGAATGTGTTTGGGGTGATAAGGATGGTGAAGATGTTATTCTGGAAGGAGATGACTCAGGTGTAGTGAGCATGGTTGGAAATACTAGAATGCCCACCCTAGAATAACCCTTGGAAGCTCTTTTCATATTACTGAATAGTTTTTGTATAAGTGTAGGAGTAGGAAAGGTTTTCTTATAAGGGAAAAGCATTCCCTTGTGTTTGTTCAAAAAGATTTGAATGAATCTGGGATACATCAAAAACTTTGACCTACTATCTATGTTCTTTACCATGGCCTTAAAAATTAACAGTAGCTATATTGCTACTAAACTGCTCCCAATCAGTCTTCTTAGGACTCAAACAGTGGAGAATGGTATGAATGAAGAATTTTCACTGAGGGGAAAATGTCCCTTTTGAAAAGTTAGGCTATCAGAAGTGATTACATACCCTATGAGAGCCAATTGCTTAAAAATTTCTGTAGTAGGTAGAGTTTTAAGACCTTCAGAATCCTCAAGCTTGAGATGTCTTCTAATGGAGGGCTCATAAACAAATACCTTGACCTTCCTACCTATGGTAGCAGTGATTCCCCTGACTCCATCCTCATTTGTGCTTAAAGCAGCAGTTTGCCAAAATTGTTCTATAAGAGAAGCATAAAGGGTTGGATATTTAGTAAGGGCATTCTTGATGTGACTTACCGTTAGAAAATCAATGATTTGATGAAACCCCTCACTTCCTTTTGACTTCTCTAAGTACACAACCATGTTGTGCTTGTCGCAAAATTCCAAACTCGCCATTTGATGAATAGAAAGTGAATTAAGGTTCTGGGATATGGTCGTGGGAGAGAGTATAAGTGTTTTGGTAGAGGTAATTGAGATATGAGAGAGTTTTTAAGGTTTTAAAATTGCACCGACTGAATAAGATTTGTACTTATCTTGAAGAAATCTTATGTTTATATAGAAAGATCATGAATTATCCAATTAGTCATACCTATAGACGAAGTAGTTGGCAAAAATTTCACAGCTGCTATATTTTGAGAAGAAAATTTTGTTATGACTCAAACAGTACTAACGGTCACTCAGCAATACTAATATTAGCCTAGCAGTACTAACTCTAAGCCTAGTAGTACTAAAATATGACTATCAGTACTAAGTAATGCCCAACAGTATTAAGTAATGCCCAACAATACTAACATTGAGATACCAGTATTAACCTCAATTTCGTCCAAAGAGCATTTCCATCACCAAATATTGACTCTTACAATCTCTCTTTCTATTTTTATGCTCACACAATATCTCTTAATTCTTTTTGCTCACTAATTTACTCTTTCTGTTTTTATCATACAACTCTCTTTCTATTTTTTAGCTCACTTAATCTCTCTATTCTTTTTCTCACCAATTCAGACAATGTTGTATAATGAGCCATCAATTCTATTAGTTTCATGCTATCCTCTCCACATCCAAGTGTGTTAACTCTTGAAAGAGGTGGATTATTGGACTGTTTAGATGTAGTCTCAAACCTAGTTTGAGCATCTACACCCCCAATATGGTATCTTGACACCTGGGACCACTACCTAAACCAGTTCCCTAAGGATTTGGCTCATTAAGTGTTGCCATGGATTGGGTCCTATTGATGTTACCACTGTCCTGCTCTGCTTCTAAGCTAGAAGCAGTAGTGGTAGCCTTTTCCATTCTGTCACCCAACTCTTTGTGGACAACCTCATCACCAACCTTTACAAGGGGACCACTAGACTGAGGTATCTTGGTGTCCCGACCTCTTTTGACATGCCTAGATGTTTTTGATTCTTTTTAAACCACTTTTGATATTGCATGTCCTTTCATCCATACTTGATTGTATATTGACATAAGTAGCCTCCCCTCAAACAATACTTTAGAGGTGAAGCATTCAACATTAAGTACTCAATTTTCTTATCCTACAAGTGTTAGTCCAAAAACCAAGAAAACAGAATCCAAAGCATTTTCTTGTTTAGTAGTATTAATTTTGACTAACAGTATTAACTAACAGTATTAAGTATAACTGACATTACTAGTTATACTTAGCAGTACTAATGGATACAACTACCAGTACGAATATTTACCAAAAACTTGACAAAGACATAAAGACAATTTAAACATTTATGGATTATGCATTCCTATACTTGAGACCAAGTATTGAAACCTTCAAGCAATCAAAAACCTTTTGTAAGAAGATCTAAAATCATTATGTTCAGTATCATTTTAACCCATTTTGAATTAACTTTTTAGCATTGCCAATCTCTTATTAAAATGAATGTCTAATCCTCTAATTGTATTTGTTATATAGAATAGTGAACAGGATTTTCAATAATGCAAATAGTACTGTTATTATCAATGTGAATCATAGTATGCATGAAATTATACCCATAATCTAGCAATTGGTTTTATATCCAGAGTACTTGTCCACAGCAACTAGCAAGCAGCCACATACTCAGCTTCAGTTGTAGAGGTGGCAACCACAGTTTGCTTCTTACACTGCCATGTATCTACCTATTTCCCAAAAAAAGCTAAAAACCTTCCATGTTGTAGACTTCATATACTTTTTTGAGTTTTGTATCCAACATAGTCACTATCAGTATAAACAACTAGTTCAAATGGAGAATCCCTAGAATACCAAAGGCCTAATATTGGTTTGCCTTTCAAATATCTAAAAATTCTCTTTACAGCTAAGAGATGTAATGTATTTAGAGTAACTTAGAATCTGGCACATGCACATACTGCAAACATAATATATGGCCTAGATGTTGTGAGATACATCAAAGACCCAACCATAGATCTATAGAGATGTACATCAACATCATCAGCATCTCCATCTTTGACTAAAGGCTTTTCCAAATCAACTAAAGTAGAATCAGACTTCACATATGTGTAGTTAAATTTCTTCACAATCTCAGCTACATATTTATCCTGACTGATAAATATTCCATCTTCCTTTTTTTGTACTTTTAATCCTAGAAAGAAAGTAAGTTCTCCTATAGAACTCATCTGAAACTTATCCTTCATAAGCTTCTCAAATGCCTAGTTTACAAAAGTTATTTGTTTGTAGAGCCAAAGATAATGTCATCAACATAGACCTGTAAACCTGTGGGTTATGGGCCTACCATGCTTCTGCTGTGCTACTGTGATCGTAAAGAATCGTTATTCATTAACCTTTAAAAGTCAACATCGAATAAGAATGCTATCACAAGTCTTTGTCAAAATCTTCATACCTAGTGGTATTGAAATCATTTGACATTGTATAGATTCTTGTGTGTTTCCTTGTTATTAGGTTGCAGAATATAACAGAGAATTTTAGAATACGGAGATCATGGAATAAGTGATGTCAAGGAATGATTATGAATTTGTAAGAGAGTTGCTAATCACGTGAGATACAGATTTTTAAATGAACAGATGATGAAGGTAATAATGATAATGATTAAGGAATTGTTTGTACAAACGGATTGAAAGAAACTTGTTTGTACGTATGTTATATACTTAAGCCTACTTATTTATAATTTAGTCACTTACAAAAAGAAGCGTTCAACTCCTTGTAACTGAGAATTTATAAATTCATAGTTCAGAGATTTATAATTTCCTTATTCAAATGAAGAAGTGACCTAATTCATTTCAATAAGATGATCATAAATCGTCTTACCTAAGCATAAAAACACAATATGGTAATGTGTAGAAAATGAATTGTTAGATAATATTCAGATGTTGATTGTACTGACGCCCATATAATCGAGGATGAAAATTTATGTTTCAAAGGTATGAGGAGAGTATTCAGAGTTGAACATGATAGAATTGACGAGTTTTGATACCACCAGATAACAAGATGTAACGGAATTATCACTTTATTATTTCATGGATAACTTTACATACGAACTTTACATATGAAAAAGAGTTGATACTTATGCTAAGTATCTTGTAGTAGAATAAAAGTAACAGACGACGAGGATTGATGATTGGGGTTTTTAGATTGAAGAAGATTCTGATGAGAGTTGAATATCCTCGAGAGTTGTTTCTAGGGTAGAAATCCTAAAGTGAACAAAATTAAACTCATCCCTAAGTATGTTTTCCTGTGGCCCTGTTGTTTGCTTTTGAGCACCGATTCGCATAATGTCCTTTCTTTCCACAGGCATTACAAGTTACGGATACCGTTTGTAGATTGTTTCTAGTGGTTTTGTTTCTGCAGTTCTTGGTCAGATGACCTACTCTGTTGCAAGTCCGGCACTTGACAGTACAAGGACCTATGTGATGTAGGGTGCATCTTTCACACAAAGGACGCAATCTTGACTGATTTCTTCTTTCTGTGTAGATGTACCTGCATTAAGTTCTCCTTGTGTACCTGCAGATTCATTAGTGATTATACCTGCAGCTACTGGAACATAATTCATAGATTGGGTTAGAGAATCAATATCAAACAGCCACTTTGGACCATTCCCTTCTATCATAGGCTTATTCTCTAAAAACCTAATATGCAAGTTTTCTTCTACCCTCCTAGTTCTAGTGTTGTATACCCTAAAAGCTTTACTACTAAAAGAATATCCAACAAAGAAACCATCATCACTTTTGCTATCAAACTTGCCTAAACTGTCTAAAGTATTAAGAATGGTAACATGACATCCAAATGGTCTCATAAAGCTTAGAGCTGGTTTAAAACCTCTAAAAAGTTCATAAGGTGTCTTGTTATGAGGCTTGACTACTAAGACCCTATTATGTACATAGCAAGCAGTACTAACTGCTTCAGCCCAAAATGTGGTAGGTAACTTAGAGTCAGCTAACATTGTTCTAGCAGCCTCAATTAGTGTCATATTCCTCCTTTCAGCTACACCATTCTGCTGAGGAGTCCTAGACACACTATATTCTCTCCTAATACCTTTTTCTCTGCAAAAATCATCCATAACTTTATTCTTAAATTTTGTTTCATTATCACTCCTGATTATTTTTACTTTCTTATCCACTAGGTTTTCTATTTCTTTGATAAAGTTCTTGAGAACCTCACTGGTTTCATCTTTAGTTGTTAAAAAGAAAACCCAAGTAAACTTGCTATAATCATCAGTGACTACTAAGCAATACTTCTTATGTATTAAACTACTCACAAAGGTTGGACCAAACAGATCCATATAAAGCATAAACAAAGGCTTAGTAATTGGATTCAGAATTTTGGACTTACAAGAAGCTCTGTGTTGCTTCCCTTTAAGACAAGCAACACATGTTTGGTCATTTTCAAAACGTTTTGTAGCCAATCCTCTTACAAGATTATCCTTAACAAGTTTGTTTATATATATATCCCTATTTTGCAAAGAAATTACATATTTATCCAAACAAACTTGAAAATTACATATATGTCCATATTTTGCTTCAAAATTACATATATATCCCTCTTTTTAAAAAAGTTCGCGAAAATTTCTAAAAAAATTTCACAAGATCGTGTATGTTAGTGCATAAAAATGTTGTGAACGAAGTTTTTCTAAAAGTGGATAGTTTTGCCGAAACAAATTGTTAAAAAAATGTTTGTGCATTAAATCACTTTTTTGTGCATTAAAAATTCGTTTTCGTACCAAACTTCTTTTTATTTTTTTCATCGAAATATTATTGCGCATCATAGTATATAACAAGTATAAAATTTTGTGAATCAATAAAATTTTTGTAAATGAAGTTTTTCTAATTTTGAGTTTTTATATTTTTTAATGCACGCAAAACGAAATTTTGATGCACAAAAATTTATTAATGCCTAAAATTTTCAACTTGTTATAGTATGATATGCAATAAATTTTTGATGTAAAAAGTCAAAAGAAGTCGGGTACAAAAACGATTTTTTGATGCAAAAAAAAAAGATTTAATGCACAAAAGTTTTTTTTCATAATATTTTTCGACAAAACTATCCACTTTTAAGAAAACTTCTTTCACAACTTTTTTATGCACCAACATACACGATATTGTGAACTTTTTTTAGAAATTTTTGAGAATTTTATGTGTGAAGTACTAGGGCTCTGGTGATGAAATAGGGGATTCCTTAGCATAAAATGCTTGTAGTCCTTCTCAAACAAGGATTATTGTAGATAGATGAGAATTCTGGTAGATATTATTATCTGGTTAGAGTTTTTCTGAAGCGTTAAATGAACTGTCTTCCTAATGAAGCTGGGAAATAATCCGGTGAGACCGAAGTATAGTTAAGAAATATTTCTAGTGGAAAAAGCGTTATCATCAATATCGGACCAGTAGAATAGTAGAGCGGTGGGATGAAGACATCGTTCTGTTAACAACCGTCGTAAATAACATAAGTTATTTATGTAATAGTATAATAGATATGTATATTTACATACTTGTTCCGGAATGTAGTGGCACGGAGGACTTTGATGGCTAGAAAAAGAAATGTGGTTATAGTTAAGGTTTTGACCTTGTTCTCTATAACCATGGCGCTGTTTGTGATGGAACAATCTGTTAACACCCCATTTTTACAATATAGCAGCGAAGCCTTAAATTGGGGTATTACTTTCTTGGGTTTACAACAATCATAATCATAGAGGAAAACGACACAAAAAAGCGTTGTTGGAAAAATTTAGTTATCATCATTTAAAATCAGAGTTTTTACATATGCAGGTCCCAAAATCTAAAACATTTATGTGTTGAGATTGTTAACAGTTCAGCCATCTTCGAGTCCATGCCACTCGTTTACGCAACTTGCTCAATTACCTGAGATAAACATGCTAAAAAAGGGTCAACACAAAGGTTGAGTGAAATTCATAGGTTTGAAATGTAATAGTTGAATACAAGTTATCATTAATTAGAAGGTTGTGGTATTGCAGGAAATAATCGTTATGAATGACCATTATTTATTAGTGAACAGTTATTATCACCCGCTAAACTCATGTAATCACTAAAGAGATTAAAAGGATATTAAAGAGATATTGGGAGATACTACCCAAAGAGATATTAAAGAGATATTGGGAGATATTACCCAAAGAGAATTAAAGAAAATATTGGGAGATATTACCCAAAGAGACATTAAAGAAAATATTGGCGAGATATTACAAGATGCATTAAAAGAAATATTGGGAGATATTACCCAAAGAGACATTAAAGAAATATTGGGAGATATTACCCAAATAGATATTTTCATGTACTTAGGCAATAATATATCAGGATAGCATATAGTTTAGAAAACACTTGCATTCATGGTTTATAGTAGGTATCACAGGATTATAAAGTATGTGAGGTTATGAACTCATTAAGTCTTTGAAAAGTAATCACATTGTTATAAGATAAACGAGTATATAAAAGAGTTTGTAACAAGCATGTATCCCCCTCGCGGGTTTTTGAAAACATTAAAGAGATTGAAAAGCGAGGCTATGAACTCACCTGATAGGTAGATGTAATAAATATTCCAAAATGAAAGCTGACGACCTTATCACAATCTTAACCGGGGAAGGTTGATATAGCAAAATGATAGTAAATAGCCACGTCACGCAACCTGAGTAAATATGTTGAGTCTTAGGAAGATTGTACTCTAGAACTTTAGTTTTAAGAGTTATGAGTTTGATTGAAGAGTTTGGAATTATTGTATCACCGTTCGGGCCATCATAATTCAGAAGTCATTCAGTAAACGTTTGAGGAGCTAGGGCACTTTAAATCGTAAACCCAACAACTCAGTCAGAACGTAATACCAAGATGAAACCTCTTAATATGAAGCTCCCTAGTATTGTGATACGATATAATCAGTTTTAAGCGTTTTGATCAATATCTGGAAATGTTAACACGAGATGAGTTAATTACAATTTATTCTTGTAGGGTTTTTAAAACATGATTTTATATTTTTCAAAATGATACAATTTTAGACCTTGGGTTTGGAAAAATACAAATAGGCCTTTTGGAGTTTGATTTTTACGGAGTTTGGTCCTTTAACTTTTAAGAATTATACAAGTAAACCTTGCACTTTGAAAAGTGACATAATAGACCCCTATAGTTATAATTTTGATAAAATGACATATTCAGCCCTTCTAGTTATTAATTTCAGAAAGTTATGATATATACCCCTTGCATGGATTATAATTACAAAACATGTCCAAGTTGCCATGCAAGCTTCTTTTAACATTTCAAAAGATATTTATAAGTTATAATAAACTAAAATATTAAGTTTTAACGTAACGCGAGTTTAAAATAACAATTCATTAGGCTAGGAAGCAAAACGGGTCAAATTAGGGTTTCGAAACGTAAACGCGCGGGTTTTATGTTCAAATTCCTTCATTAATCAATAAAGTGGTTATTTTAACATTATTTAAGCATGCTAGGATAGATTATAACAATATTTAACCATTATAACATTTAGTTTTAAGAAAAACGCGAAATTAGGGTTTCGGGTGTATGGTTTTGGATCAAAATGGAAAATGAGAATGAATTGAGTTATGACACTTTAACAAGAGTATATTTAGGATCATATGAACATTATAAGAGTGTAGGAGCAGTAGTAGAATATCTAGAACCTGGGTTTGAGCTTCATGGAGCAAAAATGGTGGAAATGGGTCGTTTCGGGTAGTATTTCCACTCGTACGCCTTGTATCTTGTTCCCGGGGCTTCAATTCTTCAGGGCTTCGTTTCTTAGACTTCTTTAATTATCCTAGGATCATAAGGGAGCAAAGGATTGCTGCCTATAAGGGTTATAGAGGAGGAGGTGTGGTGCAAGTTAGAATGAGCTATCTAAGGTCCTATTTAAAGAAGTTTGAAGGCAAAGGAGTGTAAGGTCAATTAGGATTCTTTTCGTTATGGACGTGTGGAAGGGTCTAATAGGTCGATGTGTGGGAGCTACGGGAGTGTGTTGTATTGAGTAGGATTGTCGATAATTATGGGGTGGACACCTCCTATGCTTGCCACGGCTGAAGAGAGAAAAAGAGAGGCCATGTGCTCTCATTTTTAACCAAGAAATGGTCTAAGTAGGTAGGTAAGCTGCTTAAGGGTTTCTAGAAGAGGTTCACATAAGAATTTTGCACTTGGAATGGTTTAAAATGGGTCAAAATTGATGGTGAAGGGGTTCGGGCTGTTTTGGCGTTCGGGCTGTTTTGGGGTTCGACTAGGGTTTCACAAGTTTTCAAGCTTTTATTTCGTGTGTACTTAATTAAGGATAGTTAATATATGTATCCAAGGTCTAGTATAGGAAGGATTAACAAAGATTAGCAATTGGTTTGGGTTAAAACGGATTAGAATTGAAGAAATGAGGTCACGGGTTTGATTAGGGCACGTTTAGGGTTTTCTTAACTTTCTTGGTTTATATTTTGCATACTCTTGATTAGGAATGATGGAATACAGATCCTAGAGCTTAAATAAAGTATTATCAATGAAGTTTGATCGTTGGTTTTAGTTAAAATGGGTTGAAATTGAAAGAATAAGCCGTAGCTTGGAATTAGGGTTCATATAAGGTTTTTAGGGTTTTTAGTTGTAATTTCTCGTAATTGTTTACAGAAGGATGGTTAAATGATGGTTAAAGGTTTGTTAACTCATTTTATGGGTTTTAAAATGACTTTCTGGTTGCTTACTTGAGAATGGTTGGTCTAAAATGAGTAAAAGGTCAAATTCACATTTAGGGTTACTAATTAGGGTTTCCGTGGATTTTATTTTCTTGTATAATTGAAGTAGAATGATGAAATGATGATGGAATGATGTTTGAAAATGATTGATAATGTTGTAAATTAAGTTAATTTTAAAATTATTTGAGGAGTTGTTTAGTTTACAATGGATAAAAATGAAGAAAGAGAAGAGGAAGAAAGGGTCATTGTTAGTATTTTGCTCGGTTTAGGGTTTTTGGACATTTTTGTATTAGGGTTATAGAGTAAACTGTGGGTATGATAAAGATTATGAATAGAATAATTAGGGTTTACACATTGTATATTGAGTGTAGTAGCTTGTACACATAAAGTGAATGGGGAGAATTAGAATGGAAAACGGTGTTGTTTGTTAAAACGGCTATTTTGGATATCGTGCATTAATGACTTGTATATTGAGCTTTAAAAACTTGTACTTGACTTGGAGGGAATTTATATTTCAAATGAAATTTTATATTACTTGTACATATGCTTTAGTAGCTTGTACATTCACTTTAGATATTAAATCTTCATGGAATTAGGGTTTAGAGTGTATCGAAAATGGTTTAAAGGCCCGTTTTGATATAAGTTTTTTTTTTGCTAAATGGTACATTATAGGAATAATGTACTTTGTAATAAGGATATGATGATATTGACTTGACATATTGTGATGTTTGCTTGACATATATGAAGACAGGATGGCCATAGATAGGTTGTGTGAGCTCGTCTCAACAAGCCGTCTTGATGAATCAACAAAATGTTTTTCAAACTAACTTGCAAAATATGTTAAGTGGATTCTTTCAAAACTAAGCCTCAACTTCGGGTACTCTTTCGAGTAATACCATTCCAAACCTGAAGGGTGAGATGAAAGCAATCACTACTCGAAGTGGTGTTGCTTACGAGGGACCCTCGATTCCTACTAATCCTTCTCCTAAAAAGGTAGTGGAACGAGAAACCGAGGAGACAACGGATAAAGAGCAAACAAATTTCCAAGGAAGTACCGCTCACATCCCACCTCCGGTTAACCCCATTCCGATTCCAGAACCCGATGTTTCGAAGACTTTACCTAAGCCGAATATTCCGTATCCTTCACGACGTAATGATCAAAAATCCCATGACAAAGCTTTGAATCAAATGGAGAAGATCTTTCAAATCTTTCAAGATTTACGCTTCGACATTAGCTTCGCGGATGCTTTACTTTTGATGCCAAGATTTGCTCCTATGATTAGGAATTTGCTCATGAATAAGGAAAAGTTGCTTGAATTAGCTAAGATACCGTTGAACGAGAATTGCTCGGCGATGCTCCTCAAAAAGCTTCCCGAAAAGCTTGGAGATCCCGGCAAGTTTCTTATACCATGTAATTTCCCGGGAATGGATGTATGTCACGCCTTGGCCGATCTTGGCGCAAGCATAAATCTTATGCCCCTTTCCATTTGGAAAAAGTTATCCTTACCCGAACTTACCCCCACTCGGATGACTCTTGAGTTAGCGGATCGATCCATAACTCATCCTAAAGGACTCGCCGAAGACGTTTATGTCAAAGTGGGAAAGTTCCACTTTCCTACCGACTTTGTTGTTGTAGATTTTGAAGCCGATCCTCGAGTACCTCTCATACTTGGGAGATCCTTAAGAAGCCTCTCAAAGGAATAATTTTCAACAACTTCGTTTCTCAAACTTTTACTTGGGTTTTGAATAGGTGTAGAAAGTTTAATTGTAATTGGGTTGATTGGCTAAGAGATCCGTTGAATGCTATTTCCATGTAATTGTTTAGTCTAGCTTCTTGCTAGCTTTTTAATAATAATCCATTGTTTTAAAAAAATGAGTGATTATAATATTACTTTGCATTATGCTCAATAATTGGCTTTTTCTAATGTGATGAGTGTTTCTTTTAGAAAGTAGGAAAAAAATATATCAAAACGAACATCAATTTAATGGGCATTATTAAAAAGAATTATTGTTATTTCAAATTACAATAATCTTTTATGCAGCTATCTTAACGATTAAACCTAGGGTAAATGATAAAAAAACACTAAACGTAAGGTATGTTTTCAATAAAGGAATTTTTTTAGTCGATTTAGATTGTTTCTCACTTCCCGTTAACACACTAACCCCAATTTCATTAAATCCTTAAAATTCGTGTTAATTAAAAATGAAGGGCTCAAATTCACAATTATCGAAAAATCAATATAGTAAAGACATGTTGGACAATTATCCTCCGCTCATTTTTTGATTTTTTTATTATAAATGTGGATGTGCTTTAGGTCTTACCATCAATCCTCTTTGTGAAGGCAAACAATGCAGAATACAGTGAGTGTATGAGATTCGAGAGACTTGATCTATATGAACGCTTAAATAAGAAGAAAATAAAGGCTTGGTTCCTCAAATGGTACAATTAAGACTAAGTGTTATGGTGATCGTACAGGCGATCGTCATCTCAGCGCCAACTCAGCTTTCTCTTTTTTAGACCGCACACAGACCAAACACCCACAATGGTGACCGCTCAGGCAACCAAACACCTTTTTTTTTAAATTAAAATTTTATTTAATAATTAAAATAACATTACATTAATAATTCAAATACATTTAAAAAACATTACAATAAAAATTTCAAACTTAAACTAAAATTAATTATTAATACGGTTAAATAAAGGCATCTCAATTTGTGTCCAAACAAGAAATTTTTTCAGAATTCCCCAACACGGCTCCAACGTAAAGGCGTGGCCGTACTGCGTTTCATATTCCGCTAATGCGTTTTGAAACACGACGAGGTCGCTTTACCCGTTCTCGTCCATCTGTTTGACTCTTTCGTAAACAACGGTAAATGCAACAATTTTAGGACGAAGCGATTTTTTTCATTTAAGGGCGATGGCATCGTATCGTCGGATCTTCTCTCCCATTTCGTTCTCAAAGCAAGCAAGAACCTCTGACCAAAACCCCTTCATTGTGTTTGCTCTGCTTTCTGATACGTTGCACCAAGCTTTACACAACGCGATCTCTTCCGATGTTGTCCATGGTTGTGACGATGCCTTTCGGGATTTGGAAGACATTGTTTTGGTTAGTTTATAAATTGATGGTTGTAGAAGAAAATGTGTGAATAATGAGAAGAAAATTTGGGGTTTTATAGTGAATAAATGTGGGTAATTTTTTTTATAAATGAATAAAGGTGATTTAATGTAGCAACGGCTAAATTTTTTGTTTTATTCCTCTGATTTATTCGGTCTTGAAACCGACCGAAAGAATTGAATGGTTGGGGGGACGCGTTTCATTTTGTTGGTGTGTCATGGCATTGAACGCTTCCGGTCGTGTCCACATAGGACGACCGACCGAACAAATCAAGACCATAACGTTCAGCCTAAGTTTACAGGAAACAAGCATATCTTTTAATGTGTTGAACAGATTAGTTGCTGTGGCCTCTTAAATTTAAATTTTGGAGATTTGGTTAAGAAACGAATTTATGTATATTGCTTTTTGGATAATTGTCAATTTAATTCTTTATTTTTAGTTAACACAAAATTTGGGGCCGTTGGTCTCTGGGTGATAAGCCATACTCATATCCAAACGAGTACCCAAGGCTTCATGAAGTGCTTTCCAGAATAGTGACATAAACCTACTGTCACGATCAGAGATGATAGAAACAGGCACTTCATGTCGGGTGACTACTTCCTTCATGTATAGTCTCATCAACTTCTCCATTGGATCATTTTCTGTTATTGGCAGAAAATGAGCAGACTTTGTAAGACGATCAACGATCACCCAAATAGTATCATAACCGTTTGTCGTCTTAGGGAGTTTAGTGATAAAATCCATGGTGATTTTCTCCCATTTCCATTCCGGAATCTCTAGTTGAACCAGCAAACTAGAAGGTTTTTGATGCTCTGCCTTGACTTTAGAACAAGTCAAACACTTGCCAACGTAGGTGGCAATGTCGGCCTTTATGTTGGGCCACCAATATAATTGCTTCAGATCTTGGTACATTTTGTCAGAACCCGGATGAATTGAATACTTCGACTTATGGGACTCGTGCATGATCAGAGTCCTTAAGTCACCAAAGCATGGTACCCAACTCCTGTTGTTCAAACATAGAGTTCCGTCAGCACGGGGTTCCAACTTTTCCTTTGGGAGGTCTTTTCTGAGCATGCCTCCAACATCTTCAGCACTGAGGTTTTCTGGCTTCAATGCTTCGGTCTGAGCTTCTAGGATTTTCTTGGGAAGATTCAAACCCATTGTCATAACTAAGGCTCGAACTCTTAATGGTCTAGACCGTTCTTTCCTGCTCAAAGCATCAGCAACAACGTTTGCTTTCCCCGGGTGATAACGAATATCACAATCGTAATCACTAAGCAACTCCAACCAACGTCGTTGCCTCATGTTCAACTCTTTTTGATCAAGGATATGTTGTAAGCTCTTGTGGTCGGTAAATACGGTCCACCTTGTTCCGTATAAGTAATGTCTCTACATCTTAAGAGCGAACACTACAACTCCAAGTTCCAGATCACGAGTTGTGTAATTTTTCTCATGGATCTTCAGTTGTCGAGAAGCATAGGCTATAACTTTCTCGTTTTGCATAAGCACGACACCCAAACCCTTATGCGAAGCATCGCAATAAACAATGAAGTTTTCTGATCCTTTAGGCAAGGCCAGAATGGGTGCGCTACACAGCTTTTGTTTAATCAATTGAAATGCGGCTTCCTCCTTTTCTCCCCAGTCAAACTTCACATTCTTCTGAGTCAGCTTAGTCATTGACTTTGCGATCTTGGAATTGCCTTTAATGAATCTTCTGTAATAATCGACGAGTCCTAAAAATTGGCGGATCTCTATTGGACTCTTAGGAGATGCCCAATCTTTAATTGACTCAATCTTTGCAGGATCTACATGAATGCCTTTGCTATCAATCACATGTCCGAGAAACTGTACTTTTGGAATCCAAAATTCACACTTGGAAAATTTTGCGTACAACTCCTCTTTCTTAAGCAATTCCAAGATTAGCTTGAGATGCTCTTCATGCTCTTCCTTGTTCTTTGAATAAATTAGTATGTCGTCGATAAATACAATCACAAATTTATCCAAGTACAGCTTGCACACCCGATTCACGAGGTCTATAAATACCTCTGGTGCGTTTGTCAAACCAAAAGGCATTACATGAAATTCATAATGCCCATAACGCGTCCTAAACACGGTCTTGAGATTGTCCTCTTTGCGAACTCTCAACTGATGGTAACCTGATCGAAAGTTGATTTTTGAGTAGACACTCGACCCTTGAAGTTGATCGAACAAGTCATCAATTCTAGGAAGTGAATAATAGTTCTTCACCGTTAACTTGTTCAGTTCATGATAATCGATGCACATGCGAACCGATCCGTCTTTCTTCTTGACGAACAAAACTGGAGCTCCCCAGGGTGAAGAGCTGGGTCTTATAAATCCTTTTTCGAATAGTTCTTGAAGTTGTTCTGCTAGTTCGTTCATTTCGGATGGTGTCAACCAATAAGGCGCCCGTGCTACAGGTGCAGTACCTGGCACCAAATCGATTTGGAACTCTACTCGTCGAGCTGGTGGAATACCCGGTGAGTCTTCAGGGAAGTCTCTGACAATTGGCACGTCCTCAAGTCGCTTCCCCTCCGAAATTGTCTTTGGCTTCCTTCGTGGTAATGTGTGCCAAAAAGACATCACATCGCTTTGACAAATACTCTTGTACTTTAGTGCACGAAATGATATTTAGTCAAGATTCTTCCCTTTGGTTGTTTTCATTGCTTTGCAAAATTAACATCTCTTTTCTGAAAGGAACACGTACAATCTTCTCGTCACAGATGATCACTCCATGATACTTTGTTAACTAATCCATTCCAATAATGACGTCAAAACTACCGAGTGGGACAAGCATCAAGTCGATGTTGAAAGGGTGATTCATGAAGTTTAAAGTGCAACCTCAAATTATGGTGTTAACTCCTATGATTTTCTCATCGACTAATTCTACGTCATAATAATTTTCTAATGTAGTGGGGGTAATGTCAATCAAGGCACTAAAGGTATTAGATACAAAGCTCCTATCCGCACCAGTATCAAACAAAATTATAGCATAACGGTTGTTGAGGAGAAACGTACCCGTGATGACGTTAGAGTCCGGGCTAGCATCTCTTCCTCCCAAAGCATAAGCTCTTCCTTGAGCTACGCCATTCCCGTTGCCATTCCCACGGTTCTTCAGTTTTGGGCAATTCTTCTTGATGTGTCCGGTGTTACCACATTCATAGCATGCTCCTGCCTTTTGATTCTTGTTGTTGTTGTTGTTATTGTTGTTGGTGTTGACCCGACAATCATTGGTAGTATGACCATACCTCTTGCAGTTTCCACACTTGGGTGCACATTGCCCGGTGTGGTGGTAGTTGCACTTGGTGCACAGAGGTAGATTTCCAGTATAAGCCTTCTTTTCACCAGGGCCAGCAGTGTATGCCCTAGCTACATTTTGCTTCTTGTGGGGTTGTTGATTGTTTCTTGATGAATCATCAGCCTTCCTCTTGTTGTCATTCTGCCTTTCTGCATAAGTGCGTAGTTTCTGATCCATCAAGTCGTTGGCCAACTCGATAGCATCATCAAGAGTTTTGGGTCTTGCAGACATGACATTCCCATGAATGTTATCAGGAAGTCCACTGATGTACTTGTCAACCTTTTCGGTCTCATCAGCAAGAAATTTGGTGCACATCAAGGCTAGTTCTTGGAAACGCTGAGTATAAGCTGCAACATCGTTTCCCCTGACCTTAAGATTCCACAGTTTAATTTCAAGTTTCTTGATTTCACCTTTTGGACAATATTTTCAACTTCTTTTTGAGAGTCCCCCAAGTCATAGCATAGGAAACATCATGACCTAAGGTTCTCACATGACCATTCCACCAGGTTAGTGCAACACCTAGCAGAGTGCAGGTAGCGAACTTCACTTGATTGTCAATGGCACAACCGCTAATGTGGAATACTGATTCCATCTTTTTGAGCCATTGAGACAAGCCAACAACGCCTTCAGTTCCCTTGAAGTTCAAGGGTTGGCATTTCATGAAATCGGTGTAGGAACAGACACGTGCAGGTTGCACAGGCCTTCTGAGTCCTCCACCCGAACTTTGGCTTGCATCATCCTGAGTATGGGTAGAGTTTCTTTGGATTGCCCGATCGATCATAGCTTGAATGGATTCTGGAGTCATGGCGTCGTTTGCTCCTTGTCTTGTTACAGGCATGATTCTACTAAATTACAAGAATACAATGTACGTGAGATATAATCACAATGTCGATACAAATGGATATGATAATAATAATTACACCATAACACAATGGAGAATGAATAAAATGAGATCAGCCATAACATAATACATTAACATTTCATAACATAATGTCGATTTCATACATGATTTGTTTGGATACAAAATGACCACTAATGATCTAATACCGAAAATAAAAAAAATACGATCCTAGAGTCTATTAGCTGGGAGTTACCCATAAAACTTAATAGACTATACAAGATAGCTAGAAATGAAAAGTACAACTAACAGCTACTGCCGGTGTCCTCCACCGTATCAATCTGAGCTCTAGCCTCTAGTACATGGATACGCATCATCTGTCTGACTGCAAGATCCTCAGCGCTCTGGCGCTGCCACTCCATACGACTCATGTGAGTCTCCAGTGTCTCAAGTCATGCCAATAATGCCCTGTTCCGAGCCTCAGAACTAAGGTAAGCCTGGCGTACCTCATGCAACTCTATCTCGTAAGCAGTCCTCTGGCCTCTCACTACATCAATCTCGAGTCTAATGTCTCTGCGGTCAGTCTGAGCGTCATGAAGCTGTGTATAGAAATCCTCACTCTCTCGCCTGCGAACCTGTGCCTGGTAGCTGACCCTCAAGTTGACTTCCTTAATAGAAGTCATCATCCTATGCTCAGAAGCCTGTAAAGCAATAACATGACCAACATCCTTTACTCTGTCAGCAGCTCTAACAATAGTCCAGGCATCATGACCAGGACTACGGATCAAACCCTGTCCTGCCCCAATAGTATCAACAAAATCATACTGACCTCTAGGTAGTCTAGCAGCAGCAGTAACAGAACTCTCTGCTACATCACACCCAAGTGGGGGAGCAGTAAGTACAAATCTCCTCCGAGGTGGCATGTCCTCCTCGGGGATGTCATCTCTCATATAGATCATGGCTGCCCTATGACATAGTGGTGCCTGATCATAGGCAGAGCTGGTAGGTGGTGGTGGAAATAGAGGTGATTCAGCAGCAAATGCATTAATAAGTGCCTGGGTAGAAGCGGCCATGGGTGTCTCAGGTCTTGAAGTGGAGGTGACCCAACGGCAAATGCATCAATAAGTGCCTGGGTAGAAGCGACCATGGGTGTCTGAGGTCTGACAGATATCCTCACTCCATGGTGTCCAGGTGGTGGTGGTGTGACAGCAGTCTCGTCCTCTTCGAACGGCTTAGTCTCATCGGAACCCTCAGAGGGCCCCTCTACCTTTAGTATCCACAACCTCAAGCTCATCACCTCACTGGGAATCACTCCTCGGGATCCTCCTCGTTCATCTCCTCGGATCCTCATCATCGTCATCCTCGGGCTCATCTTGATAATCAATAGAATCCTCCTCCATCGAATCCGAGTCAACAATATATCCAGGTAACTCAGCAATCGGTGAAGCATCATCAGCATAAGGCTGGTCCTCGACCTGAATGTCATCATCTGATGGTACATCGTACTCCGGGTGCTCTGGCTCTGAAACGTATACCGGTACATGCTCATCCAACTCCATGGGGTCAGGTACATAAGCAGGTGACAGTGGTGGTGCCTGCCCTTGTTGGGCAACCTCCTCAGGGGTCTATCTCCGGAAGCTCGCCGGCATTCACAAGCGGAATACCCCATGATGGTCCGTTCGAATTAGAAGATACGGACGTATAGGTAACAGCAGACGATGCGTTGTCTGATGACATGGATAATCTGTAACCATAATATAAACTTGTATAAGTATATTATATAAGACCAGCAATAATATACGTAATGTAATATTAACACGTATATAACCTGTGTAAGCACTTAGTATAATCAACTAATGCTAAAATGGTGCATGACATGTAAGCATGTATCCTAGATGCAAACTAGATGCAACACTACCCGTTTGTATGTATGTCCCTTTGAAAGACTTTTGAATGGCGCAATGTTTGAAAAACGGTTATAGACCAAGTAAAAACATTTGACCTGGTTCTCTATAACCTTGGCTCTGATACCAATCTGTAACACCCCCAAAATGGGTCGCAGCGGAATATGATGTTCCGGGGGTATTACTTCATAGATCAATAGCACAAGATATGAGAACGACCTCTAAAAGAGTCGTTTAAAAACTGATACATTGGATTTCATAAATGGTTTGTTACAAAAGCCCATAGGCTTAAATGGTTCAACTTGAAAAGTAAAGATTTCACAACATAACAATATCCCAAAATGTAATGCACGTAAATCTTTATAGCGATATGACTTCAAAAGACGACCATCCAATGTACCCTTGACTTGCACCTTATTGACCTGAGAAAACATGTTTAAACTGTCAACAATAATGTTGGTGAATTTATAGGTTTATAAATTAAATGGAGCGGATAGCAAGATTTCCCTGTAATAAAGCAACAAATACAATATCACAAAAATGTATTACGTTATGCGCTAAGCTCATGACACTGAAGCTAAACAATGTATGTATATCAAATACATATAAATGATGGTGCCCAATGTAGATGTTCAACCCGTAACATCTATGAGTCCGAAATGGTATACATTCGTCGTTTCCGGTCAACCGGTAAACTAGCAAGTGCTACTTGCCCGAACGGGGATGTTAATTCCCAAATAGATCTATTCATAACATTCGCGCTTACAATCCAGTAATTAACAGTTCATGATGATGGGCATTGTGGGTTATAGCTACTTAGGCAAACTCGTAATATTTGAATTAAAATGTACTTGCATCCATTTTGTAAAACAAACATGATCTCATCCCCGAGATTTGATAAATGATTGAAAAGTGTAAGATGGAGACTATAAACTCACCTTAATGATAAAATGAGGTAGCAATGAATATGAAGCGAGAAAGGTAAATGGTGCACGCGAAAACAAAGCAACACTATCCGCTACCTAAATAATAATACGCATATTATTAATCATGTAATATACTACAATGCATGAAACTTTGTCCTTAGTATTGTGCTTGAGTTTGAGAAATATTACTTGTTTAAAATATGACTTATCATGAAAATTGGCCAAATGTATCGGGTTATAATCTCTTACCATTAAACATATGGATTACGATATCGGACTTTTTAGAAACTAGGTCGTAAGTACTTTTCTAGTTAATTCAGTCGACACTTGGTTTGGGTCTCTAAATGTGTTAAACAAATGGTCGAAGTTATAACAAAATGAATTTAAAAATTAAGTTTTATTTATAAAATTCGGGGGACAAATGCAGAATTTTACAATCAAATTTTGGACTAGTTAGTTAATGAAATTACAAACAAAAAGATGTTTTGAAAACTAGGCCATGTCGTCTATAACTTTCGTTATTTAAGTTTTGTCTAAAAATGTCGTTTAATATGTTAAAAACGTGGCCAAAGGGAGGGGTGTCGCGACCCTATGGGCTAACAGTTTTAACTGTTGACATATGGGACAGCAGTACTAACTTTAAGCTCAGTTTTCGGATTCGTTACGCAACCTTATGACAAACCAAAAATACATTCATTTGTAAACTAAGGCCAGGAGTACTACACACTCGCCTGTTTAATAAGTGTTCTGTTAAAGGTCGAAACGCTTGGGTCAAATACGGACACATAAGGAGGGGGACTCCGTGACTGCCGAACAGTTTTAACCGTTCTCGAGTACTACACATCAGTACTAATTAACTTAGTCTTATTACGCGAGTTTTGTTTAGTCTCATCAATTTTTGCATGAACGCTACTCAATACTACGTTAACGAATTATAAGCTCAGAAATTCCATTGGTCAAGTTTGTATACGGGTTCCTCAATGAACCCGAAAACATCAGTACCTTTGTATATTGTAAACATGATTTTCTTGGTTTTAAAACTTTACAATTTGACTAATCAAAATTTAGTATACGTTTGGTTTTACAAAGGGGTCTAGCATCATATCTTGGTAACAACATAATGCCAATGGTTTCTTCAATTAAGTAACAAATGTCAGTTTAATTGTTTCTGTTATAGTAAAGACACCACAAGATGCAGTTTCTGTATTTGCCAAATGATAACTTAAAACTACAATTGCTTTGTGGTATATAGAGCCCATTAATATCCGTGCATAGCCATTGCCCACTCGCCAAAACATTAATTCCCTCAACAAATAACTGTTAGAGAGTTTTACACAGTATATTTCCCGTCATCCATCAGATCTCACGGTTTACAAAACTTTCGAGTGAATGAATTCATTAAATACTTTTCTAACATAAAATTTCTCAAGCACACTACTACAACAAAAATTGGCAATGCATATGATATTAATAGGTAGTAAGACGTGAGGAGCTCACAGACGCGAGAATGCGAGAAAAGACCGATAGGAGTCAAGGAACGTAACATAATACAAAACCCTAATGACGTTTTTACCACTTCGCATACACTGATCCCAAACACTTTAACACACTATTCACTGCTTAGACACCCCCAATAGATCTACGAATTTGTTACCTTGTTCATGTGCTACACAGAGCACAGGACACAACTAAAAGAAACAAACCCAAAAGAGCTAGTTAGGTCAAGATATTTATGGAAATTTAGGTGTGTTATGAGTGAAATTGGTGGAAAATGATTCTTTTTGTGTACTTAGTGAACAAAACCAAAGCACAAGAACACTAACACTGGGTTAGATGGAGTAATAACCTAATTGTGTTGTGTCTTTTCTTCTGAGACTATAGGCATGGATTTTATACATCTGATAATAACTTTGTATCATATTTGTTTCATGCATAGTTCACGTTCTTGTGAGGTATGCTATAAAATGTAAAGACTTTGGGACTTATACAATGGATCAATGTATAGTGATGCACAAAGGGTTATACCTGTTGTGGTGGTTGCGTGGTGAAGCAGAAAACAAGAAAATACGGTGGTTTTTAAGGAGTTATAAAGTAGAAGGAGTGTAGACTTTATATCCTTTAGATATAGCAGTAACTCAAGCGCTAAGATTCCTTCTGTACCTTTACCCGTGTTTGACATATTACTTATAATCTGTCACATTTGAACTTTGTAAGATCATAACACAACACGAAATATTCTTCATAGTTTTTCAGGAGTCTAATTTAATACTATCTTCTTTGTGTTAGGCCTTTATTAGTATAATTAGATTTTATTGTACATTTGAAAATAAATAATAGAAAGCATAGGCCATGTTTCTATTTACTTTAACGAGTATTAAACTTCGGCCTTCAAACAAAAGTAACCACGTATATGTTTATACTATACATTACTTGTGCGACGACCAATTTGAGTCGTAAAGTTGGTCTGAAAATGCGAAATGTTACAATATATATATATATATATATTAACTAAATATATATAGTATATAGAAAATATATATATATATATATATATATATATATTATTAACGCATGGTGTTGTTGTGAATTTGTCGTTTTTAATTTGATTTCATCTTATATACGTGTGTAGGTGCAGAGGAGAGCTCACCTAGCTCTATAGATACCCGGAGCAGTTGAACCACACCTTCTTCCTTGACACATACTGTTGGTAGTCGAATATCCCCTTAAACCCTGAGGACAAAGCTCTATATGTAAGTTTTGATTCAAAAACACGCCACATTAAATTGAATAGTCGAGAAATAAAGTAGTAAACATCCAACTAATATATTAACTAACTTTTTGTTTTTGTGACTAACTATAGGATGAATGTTACAGGCTAACAGGGTCAGGCTCCAACACCGAACCATGTGTGGGCCCTACAACCTAGGATGAGATCAATGGCATTGTTCGCTTTTGGTATAGGGGCAGAGCATCGTGGGCATACTTCCCATGTTGGTAAGTTTTCTTAGCGGATCAGTGCACTGTTACCCACCGCTCGCCTCTCAATCACAGGACTTCCTCCGATGCCGCTACGAGATCTCAAATCTAGATCGAGAAGCGACTAACGAAACTGTGTAAGATTTTCATGTCTAGGTCTATTATGTAGAAATTGACGACAAGTTTTGTACACAGAATGTTTAACCACGCACTTGTCGAGCACAGCCTGCGCGTACGGTGGTGGCAATCGGGAGCCGTGGGGTCTGGGATTAAATGAGGGACCGGAGATTATATTACGACCGACTAGGACGAGGATGATGGTATATGAAGATGTGGGTAAGTATGATGCTAATTTGGTCTTAAGTATATATAATGTTTGCGAACACCTTATGTGAACATATTGAGATATTCCCTGTATAGTCTTTACTAAACCATGTTTATTAGGTGAATAATACCTTGTATCGTACTGATATGCAAGTTTTTGTGACTATCTCACCCGTTTTGTAACTATAATTTGTGTATTATTCGGATTGTTTGGACGTTTTTAGGACCTTTATATTATCAAATTCTTTGATCGTATTGTGTTTTGGTACAAGTTTAATGTATTTGGGTAAGATTCTAAATTGGTTGTATACAGTTTTGAGGCTGTTGGTAGATTTTTCCCTCCACCCCCTCCCAAAAATTTCCCAAAAAAATTCTAGAAATAGCCTGCTATGAGACATAAAAGTTCCTATCTAAATAAATTGACAGACCCAACCGTGCGGAGCGACAATTGTCACCCCATAGTGACTAGATACTAACCACAAAAAAATTATCTAGCATTGACTATCCCCGGCGACTCTCTCGTCTGGGGAAAATTAAAACAAAAAATAATGCGATATCCCTTATACCCGGGTGACATGTCCTGTCCCGGAAAGGTGTCACTAAAACGAACATAAGTTGTTTCAACGTTTACGATAGTTAACCTATTTGAAAATCATACAACCTACTTACCCGGGCGATGACTCTCTAATTAATTAATTAATCAAAACATCAATATAAATAGTATTTGTTTAGAAAAATTAACAACCCCGGGAAAACCCTCCTCCCACAGAAAGATCATCTTAAATTAGTTTTATTTTTTAACATCAAAGACGAATATATATAAAAAAAAGTCTAGCTCTAGTTAACCGCTAGAATCCTTAAACAACAATAGAGTCAACAAAAAGAATTAAACATCAAAAAATGGTAAAATCCCGAGACTCTTATCGCAGAAGGGAATCAAAAGGGATGAAAAAAACTTTAGACTATCGAAAGGCCGACAGAACGATTTTCACATGGCAAAAGAAAAACAACCCCCTCCTCCATCTCGTGATGGGCCTAGGCCAACCGATATTACTTCGAGTAGATGGATCTTTATGATGAACCCCAATACACACTCCCGAGAGACACTGAAGAAAAAAAGAACCCATCCCTCACAATATCTCATACACGAATAATCTGCCAAACGAAAAAAAAACCTCTGGCGTCTATCAGGTACGACCAACAACGCGAACTTGAACTCCCACGCTTCAGCGAAAAAACCAAAAACAAGCTCAAACCATTTGCCATTACGTGTGATCGAAAAAGGGGATGCGCATAAGCCAGTCATCATTGTAACAGTCCCAAGATACACCTTCATAGTGGTCCCCATTCTGAAGCCATGACTAAAATTGAAGAGAAAAAAAACGAACATTATCGAATAGATCAACCTTCCTCAAAAAACGGGTTGACACTATACTATGTACGCTATTGTTATTCGACACTAGTCTCAAAAGCCACGCCACGCGAAGAACCGAAGTAAATGCATACCAATTAGTGGAACCCGAACTTGTGCAGTTTTTCATCTTTTAGTACGCAGAATAACTGGCAATAGATACCCATCATTGAAAGAATCCCAAGAAGAAGCTTGAAAAAAAGGAATATCACACCATCTAAAAATCTCCGATCCATTCCACACATCTCGGTTTAAGCAATGTCCATTCGAGGATTAAGAGAATCAACACTATTAGCATAATCAAACATTGGCAATGCAAGAATGGACAAGAGATGGCCGGATATAAATCCATATCACGCCGAAGAGAGATTCAATCTAGTGAGTTTCGTCGGTTCCTAATAGAAAGCCATCCACAATAAACACATTGACCTTTTCTGGGTATAAGATAAGTCCGAAGTAGTCCAACATGAGTCAAGTGAGTGGTGAAGGATATTTTTTGGGATCAATACCAATAATCTGAGCATACCTAAACGCAAAACGTACCAATAGTTCCCACGACTCCAAGTACAAACTATCGTTCAGATTGACTCTCAATAGATTTACTGACCGATCTCATTTAAACATGTCACATAAAATACACGAGATTCTTTCTAACAGCAAGACATTGGTCCGAGCTCCCAAATTCCAAGGACCTATTGTGCACATTACTCAAGATACAGTCAATCGACTAAGATTACAATCTTTGTCTTGATCAAGATGATAGAGGCCGATTGTAACCTTGTAAAAAGGGAGTCTCGGCCTACCCATATATACTTTCCAAAACGATACGAGTGCCAAACAACCTGCTTTAATAAAACGTAAAAGTAGTTAGATAAGATAAAAACCTTCCAATTGGAGAAAATTGAAGGTTTTTCCAACAATTTTAGCCCAAATGCCCTTGAACTACAACATTGTAATCGAAACCTCCTTCTTGACCAATTATAAGATTTGAGACCCGAACCAAAGGGCATATGTGGAAGAAATCAACCTCCAAAACGAAACGCATATTTCCTGAGTACGATAGTGGCAGCGGGAGCCGCGGGTGCGGGGATGATGAGCCGGGAGATGATGAGGACGGCGACGAGGATGAGGAGGATGAGGAGGATGGTTAGGAGATGTTGGGTAAGTATATGCTATTTTGTGTCTTGAAGTATATATTGGCGACCCTTATGTGAATATTTGTTTCCCCGTACGTTTAGAACATGTTATCTAGGTGAATATTGACTTGTATCTTGCGGATAATGCAAGTTTTGTGACTTCGTCACCCGTTTTGTAGACTATATTGTGTTTATTCGGATTTTGGACGTATTTAGCTTTATTATATCAAATGCGTTGATCGTATTGTGTTTTGGTACAAGTTGTAATGTATTTGGGTAGATTCTATATTGGTTTATACAGGTTTGAGTGTTGGTAGATTTTTTCCGGAAAAATTCCAAAAAAAATCTAGAAATAGCCTGCTGTGCAGGCAGTTCCAAAAAAAATTGCAGACCTATCCCGGGCGACATGTCGCCGGGGATTAGTAAACCAAAAAAATTATTGCAGGACTATCCCGGGCGACATGTCGCCGGGGAAAATAAAACAAAAAATATTGCAGGACTATCCCGGGCGACATGTCGCCCGGGAAAGGTGTCGCTAAACGACAAAATTGTTTCTAACGTTGAAAAGTTAAATTATTTGAAACACTTTCCCGGGCGACTCCCTAATTAATTAATTAATCAAACATCAATATTAATTAGTCATTTTATAAAATAATTATCCCGGGCGACGACACTTAATTGTTTGACTGAAACTATGTGGGCCCGGCGACGTCGCCCGGGTAAGTCGCCCGGGAACGTATCCCCTTCGAGCTTTTCCATTCGACTTATCCCGGGCGACATGTCGCCCGAGAAACCTATCCCCAGCGACAAGTCGTCCGGGATTCCACGGATTTGTCGCTGGGGAAAGTGGTAAATGTTGTAGTGGCTGTGAGGCTGATAAGTAAAGGTTATATGTGTTCAAGCACCTAAACTTGTATCTAACCAAGTATCCATCGACAAGAAAAAATATGGTCATGGTTGATAACTAATCACCGCCAGCGATTAGCTAAAGTTGGTTTAAGAAGTTGATTTCTTAACCATATTATCATATTTTTTGACATGGTGAACCATATAGTGATTCGCCTAATAACATTTTCTAATAGGTAAATCTATCACTAATATAGGTTTGAATTCGGTATCAGTGGACCTCAAATTTATCCGTACCATTTAAAAGCACACCTAACAATCTTGAACTTTTGCCTAACATGTATTCATTTTGTAAACATTACAAAGGTTCAAAGGTGGCGTTAGTGAGATGTTATCAAAGTCTCAGAAGAGATCAAGGTTTAAACATCGCTGGTTGAACATTTGAAATGTCTTGAGAAAAGTTGAAAACGGTTATTAGAATACTGTTTAAACCGCATACACTAGGGTTCGTTTGGTAGGGCGAAAGAAGTGCGAAATAAATGAAACAAACGATGTAAATAGAATAAATGATGTAATGTAATGACTATTAATCATGTTCATGATAAGATGTAATGAAAAAGACTAAAATGCTCTATTGATGATAACTGAACATGAATGATTATCTGTTCATCCGGTTATACTATTCTGCCTATTCATATTATGAAAGGTAAATACCAAAAAAGGGTTTTGACTTTATTTACGAAAACGGAGGTATCTTTTGAGCATATTAAAAAATAAACAATATCCTTAATAGAGTATGATGCTCTAAATTTTGTATTATTTTTGAATCATTCTTTAATTAAAAAGCTTAAATACACTTCAAACAATCAATGGCATCAACCTGAGTAGGATAAATTTTATGAAGAATCTTAAACGCAACCACAAAAATCATAATGTGCTCAAATTTATACAATTATAGAAAACTTGAAATATCTTACGACTGAGGTAATTAATACTAAACGATTAGTGGTTTAATTTTCAATAAATTATATAGTGTAAGTGTGAAATGTCAAAATTTACAAATTTTATTATCTAACTTCAAATTAACAATAACCCTTTAAACTTTTTCATTAACTTATAACACTATGAAAAAATAAAAATATATATATATCTTATAAAAAGAACTATAAACTGTACACAGCCCAGCGTTCGTGCACGGGGATTAATAACTATTTATCGACTGCTATATATGAAAGCAGTAACAATACCAAAATACAAAGGGGACTTTGACTTATCAATACACAACACATGGCCCTCACATTATATAAGAACTAATCAATGTATGACTAATGAGTAATAGCCATGTTTGCCTGATCTTGTTTCTTTCATTACTTATCTCATAATCTTTTTCTCAATCTTTTTGGCCAAAACCCAACATCTACCAAACCATCTTTAACGAAGCATACACGTCGTATGACAACCTTTCCATCAATGCCTAAACATCGACATTTTGAGTGGTCAATCTTGGCTAGTCGAAAATATAATGCAATTACTTCCAACATTTATGAACAAACCATTCTACGCAAATAAAAAGGGTCACGTGTTTGAACAATTAAGAAAAATGTTTGATTATTTTTCACTACTTTTGTTTTGGATAAGAGTTGTCACATACTTCGTACACTATAGCGAATTAAATTGTTTGGTATACGCTCTTGATGAAAAATAATATGAAAATCCAACATTAGCTTTGACCAAAACACATATTAGGCACGGGAACTTGCCATAGTAGATCATTTACTACCCCGAGCTTTTAAAGATACGTAATAGTAACCCAAACTTGGCTACTTCAAATTACTACTGTAAACGAGTCGAGATTTTGTAAAGTAACTCGAGCATACTCTAGTCAAGCTTTATCAGGCCTCGAACTCGATCTCGAGCCCAAAAAATGACCCCGAAATTTTTATGTAAAATTTAAAATTAATGTGGTTTAAAATAACATTTTTTGCTACTTGTTATTTAAAATTAATGTGGTTTATCAACCTAAAGTTACTAGAACTGTTCTCATCGTTGTTCTATCAAAAGCATGTTTGTCCATTACTTATAATAGATAAGTGTAATAAGGACAAAATACAAATATACTTTGTCCATTCATTCTAGGACACGAATCTTTACCCAGTGGTTAATAATCATCCCTTAACCTATAAATAGGATTGTTGTAAATGAATAAAAGTAAGTTTGTGCAATTAATGTTGAATCATTCACAAACACTTTTACTTTTTCAAATACAATTAAGTCTCTAAATCATACTCAGTTGGTATAGCATAGTTGTTACTCAAAGTATAATACATTTTACTTTGAGTATTAGAAAAAAAATTCACATATATACTTGTCATTAGTATTTCATTATATCATTTAAGCATGAAATTGGGTTAAATTAACTTTATAGTTAATCTAACCTAGTAAAAAGAAACAACATAAAATATATTTAATTAGCCTAATGTTAACTATAAATCACTTATGCTACAAGAGAATTTAAAAATTATTATTTTTTAAAAATCAATTAATTGTTAAATTAATTTACTCTTTTCGTCTCAAAAAACTATCCACCAACAAATAGACACATTTAATAAAAAAAAAAAATTATTACAGTTTTTCTTTATTACAATTTTTTTAAATTACAGTTTTATTTTAGTTAATTAATTACTTCTTTGTTAAGAGTTTATAATAAACAATTTTAAATAAGGCTTGGTAAGGTAACAAATTTAATTATATTAGAGAATAGAGATTGCAAGCAATACTTAAAAACATCATAAGTAGATTGTAAGCAATATACAACACAAATGATGATAAAAAAAATTTAAAATTATATTAGAGATTGCCGAACCCGACACCAAGCATGCATGATCACTTTACACAAATTAATTGAATTATATTCATCGATTATGTGATATCCTAGCTAACAAACGTTTAATCTGATTCGCAGAGGCATCACTATTGAGTCGTCTCTTTGTCCGGTTTGTTCAGTCTGCGAGGAAGATGTTTGCCACATCTTCTTCCGTTGTGATTTGGCTCAGCTTGTTCTTCGTCGCATATGCAGATGGTGGGGCTTAGATCCTCATAACTGGTCATCGTTCCAAGAGTGGCAGTCTTGGATTCTTTCGATTCAGTTCTCCTCTAAGGTCAAATCTATGTTGGAGGGAGTGTTCTACGTATCTTGGTGGTTTATCTAGAACTTTAGGAATCGGATCATTTTTGAAGAATCTCCTCCAAGACGTTCGGAAATTTTTGATGCTATAGTTTTGTGTGCTTTCAATTAGTGTAAAAGTCGTTGTCATACGACGTTTTCTTGGGACGATTGGTTAAAAAATCCCCAATTTATTTCCTTGTAATTGTTTTCTAGCTCCTTGCTAGTTTAATAAATTTTTGCCGTTCAAAAAAAAACATAGGATGCGTCGGCAATCATGAAAAGGGACGAATGTGATAATGTTTGTGTGTTTGAATGCTTATTTTTATTGATTTTTGTGAGGTATGAATTCGTGAGGTCAACGGTCTCTTTATTACACTATGTTGTTATAACACCCTCATTTTTGACATATAGCAACGGAAGCTAATCTGTGATAATATTTCATAGTACAACAGTCATAATCATAGAAAACGACTCGAAAGAGACATTTTTAAAAGATAGGTTATCATTCATTAT